>JAQLOM010000001.1:19200685-19211728 GCA_030068315.1 Chrysichthys thysi
GGTAGGACAACAAATCACACCTGCATAGTAAAGCGATCAGTTTGATGTAGTGAAATAGGAGTGGTGTCGGTTCATGGTATCGGCACTTTGTGTATGAGTAAGAGTACGAGTATTTTAGCAAAGTATCGGCCCGATACTGGTATCGGTGCAACCCTAGTTCTATGTGGTGCAAGTCTCCAAACATTGCGCTAAATTGGACCAAAAATGGAGGCCCATGTGCTCTTACAATTATAACATGTTTCTGTTGTTGGTTAAGTAAACAATGTGTCAAGTATAAAAAATCCATGTTGATAGTTGGACGAAATTGTTAGCCATTCTTTTAGGCCATGTCGGGAGCCAATCTATTGGCCCTAGCGGCCCAACCTTGGCCCGTCATACAATAGTATGTTGGGTCAACATTAGCACCCAACTGAATGGGTGGCACTAGCCTAGCATTTTCAATGTGGATTTAAATGTGGTTCTGGTCCACAACATTGCCGCAATGGACCAAATGATATTGCCCCAAAGTTGGCCCAGCTTTGGCCATTCTCTTGGGCAGCAATGTTGGCACAACAGAACCTTGTGAGTTGGCAGGCTGGATGTCAAGTCCACATGGGTGGAAAGTCTCGTACCCAATGCTGGCCCAACAGAAACAATTATACTGATCCAATGTTAGCACCCAAATGAATGGCTGCGGGTGGAATGTTAGCCATTCTGTTGAGCTGACATTGTTTGGCCCAACATCATTTTGTTACCTGGATATTTATGGTCAACTAATTGTTGCAGCCCTACTTCATACATACAAACAACAGAGAACAGTGTTTATCTGTACACGCTCTACATATGTAACATATAACTCTAATATGTCATTAACACGAAATCCCTATTAGAACACGATTAAAAACAGACGCCCGTCAAACAAGACATTCTCCGGTTAAACTGATAAACATCAGACAGACATGATGGCTGCCATGTGTCAGGTCTTTCCATCTTAATCAGTAACCACTGACACCCCAATCTGACTTGTAAGACCTTCGTGCTACTAGTTTCATGTCCGTGCTGGGCTTATCTCTTGCAAACAATCCAAGATGAAGGCCTGCTCTTCATCAGCAATAATCAGCTTTTATTCAACTATCCTGAGGAGGGGGGAGGGGGGAGAGCACAAAAGAAAGCCCCAAGCAGGAGCTGGAAGTTAATAACAAGAAAACTCTCCCTAATTCAAGTTTTATTGTAGGTGACAATGTAATGCACTGCTGGGCATGACATGTTTCCATCATGAGTGAAGCAAGAAGAGAGAGCTGGCAGGCCTCCCCTACCATTACACAGGCTTGTAATCCGAGCAAATTTCCGCTCCAGAAGGAACTCGCAGTGCTGTGTGAGGCCAATATTGCATGCTGTGGAAAGCCTGTAAATCCTGCTTATATCCATCCATGTAATTATGACATGAGGAGAGAGCACGGCAGGTAGTTTGCATTTGTTCAGTACTCAGCAACTGCCGTGAGAACTATACGGCGACTTCAACTGCTTATATACAGCAGGCAAATCAGGGGGTTCCATTTATTAGCCTGTTAAAAGGGTTTCCTAGGCCACACTGAACCACAATTTCACAATAGTTTTTCTACAATTAAAGTTTGGGTAAAGTCTGTTTTCTTTATATTTATGTACTTATGTCGATGAATGCCAATCTACTGTAAATGGCCGAGTCATAATTTATGTTTAGGGACAAAAACGGATGCAAAATAACAAACAAAAGGCAGAAGAACTTCTCCTAAACACGACGAGAGCTAATTCTCCAATAATGCAGCTCGGCCACAGCAGCTGTTAGCTACATTTATAGAACAGTCTTACTTTTGTCCCAATTGAAGCTAAACTGATTTGTCATTGGTTCAGGTTAACCCCAACACTGCTTTGCGCTAATAAAATAAATGCATATTTACACAATAGGTAAATATTATTGACTCTTCTGAAATGTCAATTTAACAAACGCTTTTCCAAACTAATTAGATTTTCATGAATACGTACAAATTTCTCCCACAAACACTTCAGTTTAGAGTTTAGAAGCTTGGCTCTTTTTCTGAAACGCTTTCCAATAAAAAGTGTTAAAAACGGAAGGTGGTACAAGCCCAGTGCTTCTACAAAAAACAAACAAAACCAAAAAAAAAAAAAACCCTGAAAACAGGTCAGGAGTTAATTGCAAGTCATTGAAACAGGGGAAGCTTAGCTAGGTTAACGGCTGATGGCTGACTGCATCCTGAAGGCAGTAATACACTACACGTACAGCAAGTCTCGGCACGCACTGTATAATGAAATCTCACAGGTCAGATCTGGGTCAGCGCCTTTAGTCCACACACACACACACACACAAAAAGAAAAACCTGCACTCTGCACAATGATTCAGAATGTGTGCCCTTCAACTTCCTTCACAAATGCTTGTGCGAGTCTAGCACCATGTTGATAACAGTGACGCAGTACTCTGGACTGGCAAAGCAGCAAAATGTGGAAATTGAACAGCAATTAGTTTAAAAACAAACAAAACAAACAAACAAACACGAAATAAAAAAAGAAAGGGGGGTTCAGTGTGAATGCAATGAAATCCAGGTCAATTCTTGGGAAATCATCAGGAGGCTCACTGTGAACAACAGCAGATGAATTACCAGGAAAAATTATCGGACACCATTTGACTTGGCTGGTTAAAAATAATAGTAATTTTTTAGCAAAATGAGGAGAAAAGTCCCTGAAAATCTCAGAAAACAATAACACCAGTTTCGGAAATTTCAGAGATTCCGAAATTCCAAGGATTAAACTCTTCCTAACTAGCGTGGGATGAGACTGTGGTTATTCATGAGCTAATTACATGGAGAATGTGGCGTGAAATCCGACTAAATCCGATAATTTGTTAGACGGGACATCGTGTGTGACGGGAATTTTGGGTTTTGCGGAGTGAAGCTGAATGAAGTGACGCTGAAACTTTCAATTGGCTTCAGGGGCCGAGGACCGTCAAGTTTTAACTTCAAAGTAAATACTGATGAACGGACAGAAAATTCTTAAAACGGGAGAAATTTGGAGGAGTGCGACACTTCCGGATGAAGCCTTGACCTTTGTCTTTCTTGTGTGTACGTGAGAGTGTGCTACAGAGACGAGAGAGAGAGAGAGAGAGAGAGACAGAGAGACGGAGAGAGAGGTGGGATCGTACACAGGAGAGATGGACAGCAGTAAAATGAAAGAAGACAAGAGAGGGAAAAAAGAGCGAGAGGTCGACAGATGAGTAGGAATGAGCAAACAAAAAGAGTAATTCAGCGAGTGGATGACCCCTCCCCCACGTAGAGAAAAAGACAAAGGGGTTTTGTGATGTTATAGAGCTGAGAGAGGTGGGCAAGAGACAGAGGGGGAGAGACAGCTCCTAACTCCGATCTAAAGATAGGAGCCTGATGTCTTCTCCTGGTCTCTCTCTCTGTCTGTATGCGTCTCTTTCGGTCTATCTGGGTCTCTCTCTCAGCCCATGTGTGTGTATCCACGTCTGTCCACGTGTGTCTCTCTCTTTCCATGCATGTTTCTCCATATATGTGCATCTCTGTCTCTCTGTCCATATGTGTCGCCCTGTTTCCATCACAGTATGTGCATCTCTGTCGGTCTCTCTCTACATGTGTTTCACTCTCTCTCTCAGTCTCACACACACACGCACACACACACACACACACACACACACACACACACACACACCTTCTTTGATGTGCTGACTGACATTTCAGAAGGATTAAAGAAGGCTCCAGCTGAAGCCCGTTTCTCTTTTTCCTATTTCTCCCTTAATGAAGTTCTTCGGATCCTCAGACAAGTGCTTATTGCGAGGATTCCTAAAAAAAAAAAATTTCAACTCTCGGGGGATGCGAACGCAGACGATTAGAAGTGGCCCCGATTATCCCCACGTGCCGAGGCATTAATCGGGCGCGTAAGCTTGTTAAGAATGTAAACTGCGTCGCAGAGGAGCAGGATCGAAAAACCTGCAGGGGTTAAAACTGTTTTTACAGGAGTCTAGAAATCTGATTACGGCTCATCTCACTACTGATCACCTGAAGGAATGTGAAAATACATTTCTTCCCGGCTTGAAGGTTAAAAAAAAAAATAAATAAATAAATACCTAAACACGCTACAGGTTTTGGCTTTTTTTTTTCTTTTTTTTTCTTTTTTAAGTTATCCATTTAATTCTCAATGTTAACCATTGGCAAACTCGCCTGGAATGGTTAAGTATACATTCCTTAGAGTTAAACACTTCTTTACTGAATCCCAGTGAATGCATGAGCGTCGGCTGCGACAGACCTCCACGTCCTTCTTGTTTCTACAGTCACTTCCCTTTCGCTATCGCTCATTATCAGTGTTTTTCTGGACGAGACACAATTCCGAATAACTCCTGCACCACGGAAAGAAGACGACAACTCGTTGCGAGACCTTGAACGGAAGAAGAAACTAGAAATCTGTGAGTCTGAAGTCCCGAGGCATGACACTGAATGAATGCCAGGAGAAAATCCAAAAGAAGCCATGTTAAGGCGCGCGTACAAGCCTGGAATACGCGGCGCACAAAGCATGCTGGAATGTCACAACAAAGTGTAGAATTTGCCTGGCTGATATATAAAAGCACAGCATGTTTAGTCAAGCCAGACAAAAGGAAGGAACCGAGGGGAATCCAATTACAGCCCTGGCTCTACATCTCCAGTGCACCGGAAACCCCGCTGACCTCTGGCTCAACAACAGGAAAAAATGTCAGGGACTGCAAAGGTGGAGTTGAACAAAAATAAATAAATAAGAATACTGCCGGAGACCAAACGTTTGCCACTTTAGCGTTCATCGTAGGTGATTGTAGCCAACGACTCAATTGTCTCTACATGAGATCACGTCTTCATCAGCCCCGGAAACATTTTGGCCAAAAATGGTGGTGGAAAAAAACCTCTCTGGTGGCTTTCAACTCAAAAAGATTAAACAGGCCTACAGCACCGTCAGACACTTTATGAATAATTTAAACAGGGATGATCATTAGAAAGTAATTAAACACAAAGGGGTTTCTGTTTTCCCAGTTTCCCTTCGGCAGTCAGCGCTTGCTCTTGAAGACTTTGGGCAGAGCAGCAGAGCAGTGAAAACTGTGGACCAAAGTCAAATCTATTGAAACTTTAAAGCATGTTACTGCTTGAAACACCCTGAAGTCCAGCAACCAGCTGACTCATGAAAAACAACCTGAATAACTAGCAGAGGACTGAGCCACAGTCGGTAATGGGCTTGACTAGCCTCCTTTCTAGCATTACAGGTGCTCCTCTAGTTACGATGGCCCGATTTACCATTTTTCGAAGTTACGCTGAGGACAGAGATACACTAAAAATCAAAAAACATTTAGAAAATATTTAATATTCGCAGGCAGGCATCGCTTGGGTAACAGCGCATGACGTACGGTACGTTTGGACGACGCCCGGATGTACGCGTCACTCGCTTTGGGATGCCTCACCATCTCCTCCAAGTCATGGAGTTAACTTGTGTATCGGTGTACTGTCCTGTGCATTACCACGTGTTGTCTGCTTCAAGAGCTAATTTTAATTCAAAAGCATGTCTTCTAAACGCCCCTGCATGTCTCCTACAGGAAAAGACGCCTGGGTAGGCTAGGCTAGGCTAAACTAGGCTAAGATACCTAAGCTATGCTAAACAGTGGGTCGACATCCAATATTTCCCACTTACGATAGGTATAGCGGAACACATCTCCGTCGTGACTTGAGGACTACTTGTAATACATAATACTTAACATCTTCAATCTCCACCAGTAATATATTCCACGAGACACTGAGCATTTTGTAGTAACCTTAGTGTCCTGACATTTTAGCTGGTCATAATATAGTCTTGAACAATCACTAATAATTGGTAATAATCTATTAACACAATCTGTAAAACCAGAGCCATTCCCATTACCATCGCAGCTCCCAGGACCACTCAAGACTGTGCACATCTGTAAAGTATATGCTCCATGGTTCGATATGGAAAAATGAGGTTCAGGGTCATGTGAAATTAGTTTAACCCTAGCGAGCTGCGGTTCCCAAAGAAGACATCCTGTCTGATGAGGGAAATAATTTATCATTGGGTTGTTTAGCTCCAGTAAGAGTCAGTCTGTTAGTTGAAATGCTTTACTCAAATATTAGGAAATATTTCCAACAAATGGTTTAGACATTTGTGCCACACTAACTGGAGTGCCACTGTTGAGCAACGTTGATTTATCCGATGTGGTCCGGCCAATCGAAACGGGCAAGTGATAGGGTTTGCGTTTTTGCTTCGTTGGGCCAGTTATCCAGCAAATAATAAGTAACCGTATGCACATTTTCAAGTGCATTTCAACATATTCAGCAGAACCTTCAGAATATCGTACACCACCCACAGTTGCAAAAAAATAAAATAAACATTTGTCAGCTATACATATTTCACTGAATCCTCTGTTAATATGTAGAAACAGCTGTGTTTACCCTTAAAAGTCAGCAGTCAAGCAATGCATTCTTCAGTACAGAACAGATTAGGATAAATGCGTGTAGATGTCAATGCTGCGTATCGGATGTTCAAACTTTTTCCAGAGCCATCAAGTCTCGAAAGAGAAAAGCGGAAGCAAAAGGCAACAGGCAGCTATACTAAACTAGACTTTAATGATGGCTTCTTTGTTCAAAACACAAAGCCAAAAAAAAAAAAAAAAAAAGGAATAGGTAAAAAAAAAAAAGAAACAGCGAGCCAAACAATGGCAAATTTCGATTAAAAAAAAAAAAACACAAAAAAAAACCATCGATATTATATCGTATACCACTGATCGATCGCTCCACACTGCGATCATCTAGTCACGCTTTGCAACTATTTCTGGACGACTAAAAGTGTGACTAAGTTTTACAACTAGCCACGTTAACCAGTTCAACCCAGATTCGGCGCTTAGTGTCCGTCACCTGCATGTCTCCTCTCCATAAGTACTCCCACTCGGCCCTTTGGCGACACTATCAACGACCTATCGAATCGTTTTCAAGAAAAAGTATCATTCAGACCCAAGCCCCACTACAGTCCCAAATTTCCCAACAAGGATGACTCAGACACGGAATCAGCAGGTAAGCAGGTGTTTTGGAAAGGCAAAGACCTACTCTTGTGACCAGAATGGCTCATGGAGGTTACGTGACCGATATCGCAAAGAAACAAAAGGAACGCCGTGGATTGTACGTACTTCTCTCGGCATGGCCCAACATTTGCGGGGAAAACCAAGGTTCCTGACTTAACTATGAACTTTAACACTTGAACAGAAGGCATATATCTATTAACTGGTCTGCAGAAATGTATTATTAGTCTGTTCATTACTAAGGCATTTCCAGGTACTACAATAAATATGGGAAACACACAAATGTGGTGCGTTGCATTTCGAGTTAAGCGGTGCGCCCACATTTTGTGCTGGTGCTACAAAAAAGTTTTCAATAAGGAGCACCAGGGCTATTAGTGGGAAAAGGTTAGTCTGGAGGCCTGTAACTACACAAGACGATAAGAAACTGGCCTAAAGAGAACACGATAACGAAGCAGAAAATGAAAACGCAAATTGTAGCACCGTTGTATCTCGATTCGACACATTTAGCCAATCAGCAACGAGGATCCGATGGTCATTAAGGACCTCCCCCTTCTTTTCCTGTTTTGCGATAACGCTATTACGTTTTTTTTGTTTTGTTTGTTTTTTAAAAGTGTTGCATTTTTGGTTTGTGAACACGTTTGGCACTTTCATGTTTCTCAGCATGTTCCTGCCCCATCGTCCATGGGGTTAAAACGTGTACTCGCGCATGGGGAAATTGCAGGCACTCCAGACTACGACCCTTGCAATACAGCTGACTACCTTAAAACTTGGGGAATTCCTCGATCGATACACAGTATCTCCAAAAGCAACAAAGCTCACAAAGGAGTCAGTTAGGACAAAAAGCATGTCTAAGCAGGAGGGGTGATGAAATTGTACTAAAATAAAAGACGTGACACTAGCCGTACATCAACAGGTTTTGAAATTAGACAAGGGGGAAAGTACACATCTTTAACACGGTTTATTGCTGCATGCTGAAAATGTATACCTTACTGGCTTTGACATCCGGAAATGAGACGTTTTTTCCGTTGCCGTACCGTCAGGCTCTCATGGTTGGAGCACTGAATCGGAGAGGGGAAAGAAAACATCCCCCTGTAAAAGCAGGTGTTAACACTACAGCCTGAGGGAGGACATTTTATCATAATACAAAGCAGTCAGGACGGCTTCAAGCACCGTACGAGTCATAGCCATGGGGGGGGAAACAAACAAAAAAAATCAAGGGACACCTTCTCGATTTTCAGGGTCACCCATATCCTCTCATTAATGTGTAAAAGCAGCTGTATTTGCCCGCTGACACCCTGCTCGGTTTCACACTTCAAGCACTCGCTACTCCACTTTGAAGTCTTTAAAGAGCTGCTTGTTGGGAAATAAAGAAGAAACGCGCCACTGATGGGTATGTTTTTACACAAGAGTCGCTTTACAATGGGGACACGCGAGTAAATTATCACGTGCACGACGCCATCTGCTTCGACACGATGACATGACGCGCGCAAAACAAAGGAGACAGAATTCCTTGGTGAGGTAAAGAAAAAAATTTCAAGCGATACACGAATAAGTCATAATTTAATACAGGCGGCTTGGTGGGAATATCACAGAGATCGCCAAGCGGTGGACTGAAAATCAAGCTCTGGGTGGGGAGAAAAACTAGAACCAGGAAGGTTTCAGGAACAGGTTCTTTACTGTGTTCCCCCCAAACACACATATTGATGTAAATAATTTAGCTTGAGGTCAGTGATCAGACCAGGATGGAGCTGCACTGGGCTACAGTGGTCAGAACGGCACAGGGTGTGAAGAAAGCTCATCAGTATCTTCGGTTTATACGGTCAAGAAAGGATCCGTGAGCCGAGTCATTTGTTTCCGTTTTGGGAAATATAACCGATGACATTTGGTGGAAAAGTTCTTTGGCAAGTACTGGGGAAATGGGTGGGATTTGTCTGACTTTTTTCAGAGCTTGGCTGATTGGGAACGAAATAATAAAACTACCAAATAAATAAATAACAATCTTGCACACCTCTGTTCCAGGAGCAATAATTGCAACCAGTTCAAATAGTCCTATCTGCAGCAATAAACTAATCACCATTTGTTACACAATAAAAGGCAGCAGCCATCACAATCACCAGTCACGTAAGCTTCTCATCCAGACCACTGCACGTCTGCTTTGGCAATTCAAAGGCCACCTTGAAACGGTGTGACCACCTGACACCGTCTCTACCACCCACACCATGTTCGTTTCTTTTTCTTCTAATGAATGACGTATCCTCAGAAAGGTAAATGTGAATTCCAAACATCTGGGTAAAAACCACCCAAATGCAACAGTTGGTATACTTAAATAGCTAAAAGCCAGATACAGCAACGAGAAGCCAAATTCAAACAAAGTCACCGGAGGTGAGGGAGAAAACCGCTGCCTTTGACTTGCAAGACTGCGTCAGTTTCGTGTGTATTTTACAGCCGTGTGTGCCAAAAGGGTGGGAACCAAGTGCTACAGGGTCATTTCAAGGACGATCCATCTTCTCGCCTGTAAATGAATCACGCACTCCGTTACCAAAGATTTTCTGCTAACATGATCTGAAGGATTCAATGAAGTGTGCTTAAATCCAAAACTTTCCTTTTACTAAACGGTAGATAGTTTGGCCACAAGGTTCGCTCCGTGCATGGTTACACAGCTCTGTCTATTGACAAAAGTAGGAGTGGCGTGTTTGACAGCTCCTATGAGGTACAATCTAAAAGCAGCAGGAGCTCTTTCTTGAAGTGTTTGACCATGCTGGCCAGAATCACCTGCCCGCAATGGCTTTATCACCAGGGGATGAGGCGACGCTTTACACTTTGGCCACCCTGGGTGGTCTGATGCTTCAGTTCCACCTCCGGCAACGCAATTACAAAAGCAATCAACAGTCTCGACTTCTCTTATTGCCAACCAAGGCGACGTTGCCAAAGAGGTTGTGTTAGAGAACGCCATCATCTGTGTCAGCATCCATTTAGTGCTTTTTCAACATTTGGATTTAAGCCAGAATGGGGTATGGACTATGGAGTTTTTCATTTTTTCTTATTAAATATGTAACCTACCACCATGTCGTTGAGCTTGCTTTCTACCAAACTTTCTACCCAAGTTTTCTCCCAAGTTTCGCAGGTTCGCTAATAATTTTGCAGCAAATTAACACAGGTAGTTGCTCTAAATGCATTTCACAAGTCTTTCTTTGTCCTGCAAGCTTCATATCCAACCTTTTGCTCATATGAAAGTAAAAACCTCCTGCTTGAGTGTTTTTTTTTGTTGTTGTTGTTGTTGCGTCCCACGAGATCCCCATCCTCGATTGCTTACCTCTACTCTCAACCAAATGCCCCACGAACCTTCCTGGCAAAGCACCGGTCATTTTCTTCGACCACTATGAGCTGCGTCCAGCAAAACATGGACTGAATACCTAGGATTGCTGTGCACCAAGAGACACACGACTTCACAGTCCTTTGTTTATACAAGTTTCCCACAGTGAGATCATACCTTCCAGGCTCTAAGCAGATAACTCGCACTCCCTCCAACCTTCCCAAGAGCGACTGGTATAATTTGGCCCAGCTGGTCCTCTTTGGAAATGACAAGGTCTTTAGGATCGAGGGGGGGGGAACAAAAAAAAAAAAAAAAAAAACTTGCAAGGGATGAAGGAGAAGGACCCTAGGGCCCAAGAAACATTCAGCATTTTACTTTCCCACACTGTAGGGCTTCTCCCTCTGTGCATACTCAGCCAGTGAGAAAGAGAGCTATGGCAGAGGACACTGGGAAAGAGGGGAGTGTTGGTGCGGCTCGAGAACAGGAAGAGAATTCACTTCCGAAATGCTTGACCGTCGTGAAGTACACCAGGGACACTCCAAAATCCTATAACGTAAGCTGACGAGCATATTTTGTTCTTGGGGGGGGGGGGGGGGGGAGCAAACAAAAAAAAACAAAAAAAAAAAAAAAACGGTTGTGT
>JAQLOM010000001.1:19226488-19238080 GCA_030068315.1 Chrysichthys thysi
AACCCGGGGCTCGAACCCAGGACCTTCTCGCTGTGAGGCGACAGTGCTAACCACTCAGCCACCGTGCCGCCCCCACTGTATTTGTAATGTCATTTATTTATTTCATAATTAATGAATGGATAACACTAATTTCATAGTTAATGAAGACTTTATGAAGTGACATTTTATTCAAGGAATTAATATCCATTTCACAAACACCTTGTAATTTATCAAAACATTACACTTGACACATTACAGTAAAAGAAAACAATCTAAGTCACTTATCAAACGAAAGCCTCACTATGCAAGTACAAGTCTTTACTTTGATGCAGACATTTCTTACATAATTGTCCAAGTAGAACAGACGTCACTGTTCTTAGAACGAAACTAAGCAGGCAATGCAACATTAAAGATGGTGCTAAAAGGGCATAAATATCTGCAAACTCCTCTCTAGTATCCTCCATATCCACCTCTGTTGAAGCCACGACCTCCCCTGTAACCGCCTCCACCCCCTCCGTACCCACCTCCACCCCCTCCGTACCCACCTCCACCACGATACCCACCTGAGCCTCGGTATCCACCTCCACCTTGATACCCACCTCCACCCCTGTACCCTCCAGATCCTCCAGCCCCTCCAGACCCCCTGTACCCTCCACCTCCTCTATATCCTCCCCGCCCACGGAACCCTCCACCCCCACCATCCACCCGGGGCATCTTCGGAGGCCGTGGACCATCTCCAAACCTGGGGAAGAGGGGAAAAAAAATAAAATAAAAATAATTATATATTATATATATATAAAAAAATGGGACAGGTACTACAGCAGGTACATTATCTCACAAATGTGCCAATGGGACTAAAATGAATTCCTTTAGTCTTTTAACTAATGCTTTTATTAGCCTGAAGGGAAAAAAGTCGACCTTCAAATGACAGCAGGGCAAAGTTTTCAAGTTGTTATGAGAATCTCACCGTGGGTTGCTGGTCATGAGGTTCAGTCCTGCAGAGGAGGGTCTGGAGAGGAGCCGAATGACATTCAGCAGGCGTTCATTGGTGGGATCAGCATTTCTGATGTACTCTGGGTCTTTGCTCACTTCCACCACAAGAGCCTCCATTGCAGCTCTTAGTCCAGCAATGCCACCAGCTACTTCATGTTCAATACGCAGGCTGATCCTGTGAACGCAACAAGCCTGCATTTTTTAACAGGCAACAACAAGCAGTGCAGCAGCAACTTTTATCTTAAGAAACAACAACAACAACAAAAAATCCTGGGTCATTTTTCAAAACTTACCAGTCATCAAGCACGACCACCTCTCCGTCAGATGTAATTTTCTTGGCGGCAAACAAAATCAGCTGGAGAGGACTGACCATAGTCATTCCTTTGGCTGAAATGGCTCGGGTTCGAATCTACAGGAATTATAAAGAGCAGTTGACATCAAACACCTGCAAGCAAATAATAAGGCAGGAAAAAAAAAAAAAACAAAACCACCACCACACTGACCTTTTCCCCAAAGACGAAAAAAGGTGACGGATAATTCGGGTCTTGACTGGAGAAAGGGCAGTTAACAGAAGACTTGTGGATGAGTGCATTTCGACCTTCGGTAGTCAAGATTTTCCTCTTTTCTTTGTGGTAACACACGTTGGGGTAGGAGCCGTAGGTAAGCAAGGAGATCACTACGTCCAGATTATTGTCTGGCCCCACGTTGTTGAACACCTGATTCATCAGGGACTCTGTATAGAGAAAGAATGAACATTCATACAGTTCTTACCTGACATTTTTATATATTAGTGGTTAATTCTCCGCCACTAGAGGCTTTAAAACAACCAATTTCTTTTCATAAATTCTTACGCAACAGTGCACACCAGTCGTCCTGCTCACTGTAAACTGGTTTAGGGAATAACGCTGACGTACCTTCAGGAAATCCAGTGTTAATTAAAATCTCCTTGAGTTGCACTTTGGCCTCCCAGGTCATCCTTAAAGTGGACATATGCAAACGCTTGTGCTCACAGAACCTAGCTTCTGCTTCCTCTCCACCCATCCTAAACACCAGATAAACCCCTTTTTAAAATCCCCAAACCATTCATTATTTTGTAAAATCATTTAGGGCATGCAGTACGATCAGGGACCGTAAAATTATCTGGTTCCTAAAATCCCCGTGAATATGTATGCTGGGTAATTGAATTAAAAACTCCTACCGGACTTCATCCCACGCTTGAAAGACAGAAAGCAGAGCCACGTGGTCGGAGAATCGTGTGCCTGCGAAGTTCCTGTGAACAAACCCTAAACGCTTGCCCTCGCTGATGAATGGCTCGGAGAAGCATGAGGCGGCAGAAACGGTGCATACGGCATCTCCAACGCTAAAAAACAAAAAAAAAGGCAAGAGAGACACAGAGATGACTTGTAGAATTTATGACTTTTTTTTGTTTTTTCATTTCATAAAACAAGCACAAACAAATCAGTTACTTTAGGATGCAACCCATGATCATCATTTTTCCCAGACGAGGCTCAATAGGCAGTCGGGCCAGGATGCGTCCCAATGGGGTCAGCTCATCATTAGAATCAAGGGCATCTAGCTCTGAAAAATCAAATTCATTCGGACGCATTTTAATTCAGTGCCATTTACAGTTGACAGTGCAACTTATTTCTGCACGGCCATACATCATGAGATAAGGTACAGTACCTCGGAGTGTGTGTTCAGCTTCGATAACGGCATCCAGAGGAGGCGGCTCAATTGCTTTGGCAAGAAAATGTCCGATAGCACCGAGCCGGAGCAGCTTGATACTGAGTGCCACCTCATGCAGCGGTGTGCGAAAGATCTCTGGAGTCATGTGCGTCTCCAATCTATAGAGCAGCAATCACACAGTAATTGACTATGGAATATTTTATCCTGTGCTTTCGGTAATACAACAATACAATGAACACCAAGGTTTAGATTCTAAATAATAAGCAATGGTACATTCGGTTATTATTCCCAAAATTGGAAATCGGTTACTACATTGATGGAATTTTATTCGTAAAAGAACACATGCATACTTGTCGAAGCGTGCTTTGCTGCACAGGTGGAAGCAGAAGCCTGGCCTGACGCGTCCGGCTCGGCCCTTCCTTTGCTCCAGGTTGGTCTTGGATGCCCACACTGTGGCGTAGTTGGTCATGTTGTTATGGGCAGTAAATAGCTTCACTTTCTGCCTGTGGTGTCAGAATCACAGTGAAGGGTAAATTCAGAATCACCATGAGTACGTTAAAAACAAAAAGTGACCAGATAGACATTGAGTAGAAAGGAAGAACTGCGAAACGCTCAGGTGCAAACATTTATACACATGACGCACTTGCAGGAGTCGATGACGTAGACGACGTCGTTGATCGTGATGCTGGTCTCGGCAATATTTGTTGACAGGATAACCTGCGAACACAATGTACAAGATTTGAAGACGTCTGGATAAAAGAGTCAGGGAACATTCAAATGACTTTTTAATTAATTAAACAAACGATTAGGTCCAACTTCTGCTGGGTACAAAATACCACAAGCAAATTTAACCTTTTACTCTCCAAGCTGGTCAGATATTGTAATGTAAGGCACAAACTCACAAGCTTAAAAAGCACACACCTTAGTCACTCCATCAGGTACGGGCTCAAACACCAGCCTTTGCTCCTCTCTGGGGATCTGAGAGTGGAGAGGCAGGATCCTGTAACGATGGCTACCTAGTAGGCACAAAACAGCATTGCGGAATTAGCTTCACCCGCAGCTCAAGCTTACACAACTTGGGCTAAATGACTGAACTCCGAAGTCTAACTGACCAAAATGTGAGCTCATCTCCAAGTGTTTCTGCATGGAATAGATGAGATTCCAGCCAGGTAGGAAGACGAGTACGGCCCCGGGCACTTGCAACGTTTCGACGTACTTCAGCAAGGCCTCGATCAATTCAAACGGCGTTTCCTTCTCGTTCATTTGGGCCATGGCGTGTTTGGTTTCTGGACCATACTCGGGTGCGCACACCAAGTTACAGTTTACCTGTGGAAGACAGGACAGCCTGCATCGCAAAGAGGATTCGTGTTTTATTCCCATTATGGACCTCTATGGATGCAGCAGGATGCTTGTGCATTGATGCCGTCACAGTGGAACAGCTGAAAACACCGGCACATACTCAAACATTCTTACACTTAAATACCTGAAGTACACTCTATATTCAATAGATCTGATATAATAAGATATCCTGGTTCTGATGGACTTGAAATGATTTTGCATACCTCGTCCTCACCACCTTCCTCATCTTTGTCTTTTCTCTTTCTGTCTGATGGAGGCGGAACAAAGTGGGTCATCTGAATGCAGTCCTCCAGGAAATACTCTGTAAACATGAGTGGGATCGGGTTTTTTTTGGGTTTTTTTCCTCAGTACGACAGCCTACCCACAAACAGAAACTTTATTGGACATTTTTTTCATTTACAAACCAGTAACTACGTACCCTGTACGGGGAATGTGCGTCCAAACACTTCTATGATGGGACAGCTGAAGTAGTATTCTCTGAACATGGTCGTATCGATGGTGGCGGACATGAGGATAACGCGGACGTCAGGGAAAGCATGGATCACGTCTCTTAACACCACCATCAGGAAATCAGTCTGGAGACAAAGACATGTGCACCAAACCTGGTCATTTTGTACTGCTTGAACTTCCAAAATCACACAGACTTGGATGCCTTGCTTTGAAAAAGTAAATAAATAAATAAACCAAGTTTACCATGAATTATGCAGTAAAACCTTGAATTGAATGGAAATTTGCAGACTTACATTAAGGTCTCGCTCATGGATTTCATCCACGATCACATGGCTGATTCCTCGAATTCCAGCTTCCAGCTTCCTCAGGAGAACCCCTTATGAAGGAAGCAGTGAAGAATCATATCTCAAGAACTGCTTATGCTAAAAATCTGAAATTTGGTACACTTATACTTGGCCCTATTTGCCTACATTTTCTAAAGTGCCAGTTGGCTGGCTCACTAAAACGGCCACCAAACGGCCAACCAATTTTCAGCAGCCAATATTTTTCATTAATTGATACAAGTATATTTAAATATCCTACATCATATAAAAATACATAAATTTTAGTATACAAGTTAGACCAACCAAAGTTGGCAGTAAATGTCCTATGATAACCACTCTTGAGGTGGGAAAAAAAATTACTCTGACTTGGAACATGGTGGCACTACAGCAAGTCAAAAAAAAATAATTTCAGGCTATAACCCTTGAACCATTTAATCTAGAATCAAAATGTTTTGCTTTATCAGATCAGCTCCAGGGGAACCAAAAAAAAGAAAATTGATTGAAGACCAAAGACTGGATTTGCTGCCATTTTGAATTACTCCAGTTTGCAAATAACCAAGAAATGTGAAAACTACTACTTGACTAAACTGATATTTTTTCGTAATTATGACAACAGCCCTATTTCTTTTCCAAATATTCGATCGCATTAAAGATCACTGTGGAACAGAAGTGAAGGTCGACAGGTCCGCCATCTACTTACCGACAGTGCAGAAGAGGATGCTGGCGTGCGGTCTGGGCAGGACGGACTCGAAGCGCACGCTGTATCCGCAGCTCTTCCCTACATCCTCGCTTCTCTCATACGCAACTCGCTCAGCCACAGACACCGCGCTGATTCGCCGAGGCTAGACCGAACATTAGACACCAAACTGTCATACCGAGCCATCTGATTGAGCCTAATCGATAAACTCTGCTTATTCCTCACGTGGTCCAGTGAGGTGGGCTCACCTGAGTGACCACGATGTTGCACTCTGAGGCTTTTCCTTCTTTAATGTACTGGTCCAGAATGTACTGCGGCACCTGAGTGGTTTTTCCGCAGCCTGTGGCCCCACGGATGATCACTACCGGTCTGCTGTTGATGGTGTGCATGATCTCCTCCTCAAACTTTTTAACAGGCAGCTGTTCTCGCTCACGCAGCCTCTGCCATAGTAAAACAAACAAAAAAATTGACGATTAACACTGGAGAAAGTATATCTGCAGGTCTTATAAAAAAAGTGAAAAACAGGGCATTGGTGTACACTCTCTTCTCACCTCCTGCAGGTTGGTGTCATGATCGATTTGGTAGTGGAGTTCATTTTGCAGGTCTGAACTGATCTGCTCTGGGGTGCACTGTCAAGGAGTTCACAAATGTGTCATTAGTGTTCGTGCAAACTCTACGAACATCATCAGATAAAACTTATCTTAATAACATACTAAATAATAAACTTACAAAAGCCAGAGGTCCCTCATCAATGTTGCTGCTGGTCCAAGGGTTCCAGTTGACCTGAGGAGGAGACCACTGCACCACACCTCCTGTACTCTGCCTCTGCGATGGCTCAAAGTGGGCCAACTTTCCCTGAATCAGAGACACTGGACCACTAGGATCCTGTACAAAAACAATCCAAGTTTACTAAGATGCACCAATACCATACATTTGCTGTGCACTTTATTAGGAGCCAAATAAAGCAAAAAGCATGCAGAGTGAAATGCTCTTGTAGTGTTGCACCCCAAACCAAGGTCAAAGTCATTAACTGAAGCCCTTTTCCTGTATCTGCATTATTTAAGGCATTGCGCTGCTGCCGTATGATTGACCGATAGGATAGGCATGAATGCACAAGTGTTCCTAATGTACTGGACTGAAAGTGAACGAGAATAAATAAGAGATCATTGACAGGACACGACATTAGCACTTACAACTGGAGGAATCTGGATGCCAAGGTCTTGGGTGACACTTTGGAGCTGATACTTCAGCTCGTCGCTAACGTTCACATTATACACCTCCAACTAGTAAAGAAACGGCAAAGATTAGCAAGTGCGCCAAACACACTGTCCGTTCTACTTCTGCTAATATGGGCGAGGTATTGAACTCACCGTCTCTCCTTCTTTCTTCTTGGTTTGTCCTGTGAAGGCTTCAATGACACCCAGATGGTACAGCTGACGGACGAGGGAGAGCGCGCACGACTGGGCGGCCAGTTTTTTATTGGAGCCATGCTCGCGAGCAAAAATATCTACACAGTGTAGAGAAATTGCACAGTAATTGACTGTATTGTAGAGCGGAACTGACAACGTGCTGATATTGCCTGTTGTACAACGTAACCTGGCGACGGTGCATGAAATGCAAAAGTTTAAAGATGCTTACTTCTACGCAGCTGTTTCACAAAGATAGTCATTTCAGCAATGAAGCTCCTAAAAGCATGACCATTAAAGAACAAAAAGAGACATGAATCAAGAACAGGTAAACTGTACAATTGTAAAATCACAAATAAATGTATTAAATTAAAAGAAAGAAAATCTGCATAGCATGAAGACGACGACTACTACTATTGACTTTGTTATCTTAAAAGTAACATTGTAAACCTCAGAAATTTTAAAAAGCACAAAGAACCCACACACATTGATAGTTCCATTAAAAGAACTGACCTCTGCCTATCAACTGAACGCCAGTTCACAAATACGAGTGGCCACATGGCACTGCCTCATCTTGAGTAGGTATGTTTTTCTGCCAGACTTCCAACGCATCAACCAGAACACTTCCACCTCAGCCATGGGAGCCTCCATTCCTGATGAAGGAGTGACACCAGAAATCACAACCAGCCAGTATCACACCCCAAACACTCCTGCACCCATCCAATCAAGCACTCCATGTGGGACCTTAGTGCAGCCTAAGTGATGCCACATGTTTAGCACAAATAAGGTTGTGATTTCTGGTATCCTTTTCCCCCTAGCTTTTTTCCCCCCTCTCTCCATTTGACAGTCCGGCAACGTCAGGACAAGCATACGAGAGTATACGCTAGTCATAATAGTAAAGAAAACTTGTATGTGATTTCACATTTCGTTTTGTTTGGGGGTTTTTTTCTGCGAGATCCCTTTGGGGTTTAATGCACACCAAGGAGTTCTCTCATTCCATTACAAGTCCAACAGAAAAACATACACTCAAATCGACCAACGTTACAGGCCAATAATGTGAACGCAAATATCTTAAATAGCCTATGACTTTCAACTATTTACCAAAAATAGTTCACAGATTTGGGTTCCCCCGATTTTGATATTAACAGTTTTTTTTTTTTTTTTTTACAGTGAGCTATTGAGATACTACAAAACCCACGAACAATTACTATTAAGTCCTAATTTATCCAACTTTAACTTCAGGTGATCAACCTACAGGAGCAGCTTGCTTAAGTATTCCGGAAGCCCTTGAATATTTCCACATTTTCGCAGCTACCTGGATCTGAAATGGACTTAACTAACTGTAATAATTCATGAAACCATAAAAACAAAACAAACAAACAAAAAATCTACATATTTTGGAATTATGGCTGGTGGAAGCCCAGCATTGCACCATTCCTACAGTGAAGCATGGTGGTGGGAGCATGATGTTCGGGAGATGCTTTTCATCAACAGGGAATGAGATTCCAGTTAGGGGTTAGGGCCAAATACAGGGCAAGCTTAAAAGAAAACCATGTTGCCAAAGCTACACTGGAGTGACTCAAACCCAAAAACATGAAGTTGTTAGAATGGCCCAGTCAAAACACAAGCCTCAATCTGATTAAGAGCTGGGAGCAAGATTTGAAAACCGTCATTCATCAATTGTCTCCAGGCAATTTGGCCCAGCTTGAACAAATTTGTCAAGAAGAATGCGCACAAATGTGTAGAATGTAGTAGTTCCACAATCAGAATATGCATGCCACTGACAAATGTAATGAATCAGTTAGGTGTCCACTACTGCTATGGACATTTAATTCCACCCTGTTATTCCATATAGAGATAACGGTCTCTAAATAATACATTCACTTTATCAGAGGTACTTCTGTTTCCAAGCTTCTTCCGTGTAATTTAGCTAAAATTTTATATTCTTATTTCTGCTGTGTACAGTCTGGGCTACAGACAAGGAACTTTTTTTTCTTTCTTTTTTTTTTGTGGCAACCAAACCTGTTATGGTCTGGCCCCACTTGGTTGTATTTGTAGTCCGTTTGGATTTTCTCTTTCTGAAAGAACTGGTTCAGACGGGCCTTGGCGTTCTCCAGAGTCCAGTTTCCGTGCAGACCAGCATTTAAATCTACTTCCTCAGACTCCAGGGTCTAAGGAGGAAAAACAATAAAGGCATAGGATGCAGACAAATTCTGAAGTAAATTGCTTATGACACATATGTAAACATGTCATTCATAGGTACTCAATATGGTACAGGGTTCCCCCCACCCATTTGTTCATTTTACTAAAATACTCAAATAAAGGACATACAGCTTTTGCATCCTGTTCCTCTTTCCTGGAGTAGTAGTCCTGTAGATTAGCTCCTCTGTCCCACTGAGGATTATTCATGCCTGAATAGCCGAGACCGGTTACTCCAGGAACTGGAGCAGAGCTTGGCTCAGAATCTGAGAACAAGAACAAGATTTCGGGTTACTTTTACAACAGATTCAACACCAAAATAGCAGCATGTACAACTAAAATCTCTTTATTAAAAATATGAAAAATAGCCATGGAATAATCAACTGAAATTAAGGGTACAAAACCTGAATAAATACAACTTAGCTTTTTTTTCCTGTGGGTTAGTTTGAACATGACAGTGGGAGGAAAAAAAAATCAAAACTTTGCTGTACTGTTGTAACATATTGAAATTACCCATCTCTTGTTTTACAAGTAAATGTGGAGGCAAAGGACCACTTGCAGGCAGAGTCCCAAACCCAGCCCCATCAGCATCAGCTCCTCCATCAGGCACTCCTGGAACACTGGCCTGGAGAACAACACAGAGCTTATGTGAATCTGTGAACATGCAATGTGCAGCCAGTTGCACGATAGCCAAAAATGTAACTTAATGGAATAATATGTCTCAACTTTTCCACCTTAGTTTGGTAAACAGCAAAAAAAAAAAAAAAAAAAAGCCCTCAAAAAACCCTGTCTTCTTTGGGACCAGAGATTCTTTGGTTGCCCAGGATATTTATGTACAAAATATTCAAAATATTTATATGGTCGACACTTACCCCTAAAGCAGGTACTTCAGAAGCACTCATCTGTCCCACCCGAACCAGATAATTTACAAAGTCCCTTGCGGCATTGGCTTGGGCATCCTTCTTGTTGGTGGAGTTTCCCATTCCAATGTAATTGAACCCATCTACTCTCACCTAAGGGGAGGCACGGTGTACAGACACACATCTGAATTCATACACAAACGCACACTCATCATGAAGTTGACATGAAAGACCATCACAGTTTACGTACCTCACACATAAACTTCTGCCTGTTCTTGTTTCCCGCCGCCCGGATATCATAGTTAGGGGTCAGTTTCTTTTTTCCGCACCAGGCATACAGGTAATTTTTGATGTCCCCCATAGTCAAGGGTTCATCTGTTAAAAAGACAAACGTTAATGAGATTAAAAATTAAATAAATAAATATTTTTGAAATTAATAAGTAAAATACTACTAAAAAAAAAAAAACCCCACCACCATTAGCTACTCTCAATATTATAATTAAAGCTAGCTGTAACATAGCCTTGTGACGTCATCGATTCATTTGCATGTTTACTGGATCGTCGAGATTTTTAAAAATTTTTTTATCAAAACGTGTTACAGGGGGAAAAAAATCTATTTTCTCAAGACACGTACAAAAGAACATATTTCAGAGATGATAAAACCTGCTTATAGGTAATCATTTGCGAATATTAATAAAAAAAAATCGAGTGGGCGGGACACACAGACAAAGGGTGAACAGTGATTGGTCGCTGTTATCAATCGGGATAAGTGATTGGTTGGTGAGAACAACGGCGATATACTAATCAGAAATACACAAGATACAGATCATTTTCCTTTATAATTGTTTTTTTCTTTCAATTAAAAATATTTTTTGGCAAAATCTACCGTCCATAGCTTGTTCCCTTGAAACTGGTCATTGAAATATGGATAAAAAAACAGAAGAATTAGACACGACGCCGCAAAATGGCCGCCAACTAGTGACTACCGTCATACAGTACTAGCAAAGAATAAATAGATATATATCGAGCTAATAACCGGGTCTAAATCTCTGCGAATGTGCTTAAATATAATTTCCATGGTCCAAACCAAATCCTCTAAAAATGCACTGAATTTAATAACAGACCGGAACTGCAGGCTAACGTAGCGGAAGTGCTCTTCTTAAAAAGAGCAAATAGTTTCAAATGACCAAAAACAAAATGTAACACTTGAGGCATGTAATAAACCGCAAGAAAGAAATAACTCACAAAGAAGACGCAAACGCACAGGAATAAGTCTCAAGTACGTAAGTTTAAACGCTTCCCCACTGCACGACGCAGACAAGAAACGTCTCCTTCTTCTTCACCAAAAAAAAACCCCAACACCACCACCAACGGTGAGTGCATTACCGCCACCTACTGGTATGGAGAGTATACCGCATACAAAAAAAGTAAGTGAATAGCTGGTCATCACGCCTATTAGTGATGGGGAGTTCGGATCATTTTACCGATTCGAACCTTTGAGTCTCGTTCAGCAAAATAAACGAATCTTTTTTCGAGTCATTTCGTTCATTTAGTTCATTTTAACAAAATATAATTAAAATATTACGTGTTACTTCCCTAACACATACTGCTTACACAAACGTTGATCATACTACAAACAA
>JAQLOM010000001.1:19253260-19276668 GCA_030068315.1 Chrysichthys thysi
TATGCATGCATAATTGGTTTTGCAGATTTGATACTTGGCAAAATTATAATGGAAACTTTCACATTTAAGCCTCATGACATGAAAAGCCAATGAAAGTGCTTTTAAAAAAAAAAAAAATTATATATATATATATATATCATTGTAGAAGTACAACCACCAGCTTTATTCATGTCAGGCCATTTGCACGTGTTTTTTTTTTTTTGTTTTTTTTAAATTAAGCATCACTTCTAATTTGTGCAAAGCTAGTGCCGTGATGAGCCATGTTTGTCCAATTTTTTTCTCTTTAAGTTCATAAGAGGCTGGTGAAAGGATGAATGCAGATGCAAAGTACATTACTAAAAATAAATAAAAATAAATAAATAAATAAATAAATAAATAAATAAATAGGGTCACAAAGAAGACTCAAGTGGGAGCACAATAGCCATTTATTTCATTTGTCCAAGTTACAAGGCTATGGGAGCATCTGAACCACCTGCTTTGAAGCTCAAGTCTCTTTAGGAAACCATGCAGCACCTGAAAATTGAGTACACATACAAAAGGTTTCATTCAGTGTTTTTTTTTTGATAAATCAGTACACACCCTTAAAATAGTCAACAACTGACAAGTACCCAAGTAGTCCATGCTGAAACACTGGCTCATTCATGACGTGAGTGACGTTAAAAGCAGGGGTCCGATGACAGAACTTTGAGCTGGTCCTTGGGTTAAAGTCAGGAAAATCAACTCGGCACATTTAAATAAATAAAATACACCAGCATCATAGAAAGCCAAAAGATTCATGTATATAGCATACCTGAGGGTGAACCTTGTGTCTTTTGCTGACTGCAGTCATAATCACAGCAATGGCATAGATCATCTTGGAAAGGGTCATCCAAAAGCTCCCACCTGTCAATGAAATTGTGAAGCTAGAGCAAAGACTCTTTGTAATAATAATAATAATAATAATAAAAAATTATAGGCCTTCAAAAGAAGTCAGGTATATTTACTTTCCAAGAGATTTGTCATAATTGCAAGCCTTGTTTTCTTCATTGAAGTCATCTGGGTCCCACACCACTAGTTTGCAATGGATGTACACCTGGGTAGAAATGCAAAAGAACTGAATTAGGATTGGTATAAAGATAAAAATCAATTCCAGGCACCCCCAGTTATGATTCACACCATTTGCCGGAATTCTGGTTTAAGAACATTATGCCTTTAACAATGCAACAAAAACATGGATGCATCTACTTCTTGATTGGCTGCCAATTTGAAAGTTTGTAGCTGAAGCACAAGTGAAGATGACTGATTTCTTGGCAAGAATCTAGACGACCCGGTCTTCCCATCCACAAGACACCTATGGGGGAAAGAAATTAAAACACTATCACTTTGTGAAAGCGTCCCCACTCCCACTCATTTTAGAGCATTTTCCACATACCCTTTGTTGGTAACTATAGGATAGGTCCATGACCGTGGTTCAAGTGTAAGGGCATTCGATGCGACACACTCTTCCAGATATATCATTAGAGACTGATGGGCTTCCTGCTCTACTGAAGCCCAAATATTAATAAAGGAGCCAAGAGGAAAGGTGCTGGATAATGCCGGGCCACTTAAATCATCTGTTTAAGAGAGTTTAACGAACACATGTTTATTACAGAAAGACTTGGATGCAGTGCTACGGCCATTTGACATGCATACCTTTCAAAATCCCCATGTGAAAAATCAACTCTCCTTCACCTTGTAAAACACCAAAAGTAGGCTTCACAACTAGAAATGGCCTAGAAGATACATACAACACTCAGCAATGCATTTAAAAAGGCACATTGCAGAATATTAGTCTTTTTTTTTTAAAAAAGAAGACTAGGTTACCAAAATTTAGCTGGGTTCAATTTTGGACCATTATTTATTCATTTATTATATTAGCCATTACAGTCTTCTCAGCAGAAGTCAGATACAAGCTTACCTTTCAATAGTGCACTTAATAGGGTGGACAAACAGGGCCAAATCTGATATTGTTAACGGCTTAAAGGTCAGTTCGTTTTCATAGATGATTTCCTCGGGTGTTTCCTGAAGGGGCAGGAGTCATTCAGTCGGATTACCACATTTTAGGCATCAAAACTATTCAAAAAGTATATACAGTATATGCATTTCTGACCCATGTACCGTTTTTCTGAAAAAGCAGTCAGGGAAGTGATAGTGGAAATAGGCCTCCACTCCTCCATCAGGTGTACGAAATAACTTGGAAGGATAGCAGTCACCCAGTAGAAGTTTGTGGGGGGTTTCAACTAGGCGTTCATTAACCTTCCATGTGACTACGACCGAGTTCTTTCCGCATTTCACATGAATAGCTGCAAAGCAGAAACAAGAAAAAGCCCAGCAAAAAAACAAAATACATCAGTGTCAGAAAAAATAACAAAAAAAATAAATAAATTGCACTTTACAAAAAGCATGCATTTCCATGTTTAAAGCTGACCTATTACCTTCTTCAGACAACACCACTTTTGCAGTCAGCAAAACAAAATATCCCAACCAAGTGAAATACATGATTGCTTGAGAGATCTGTTTGATTAGAAGTCTAAATGCCCTTTGTAACACATGTTAAGCCTGGCCTGCCTGAAATCACCTACTTCCCCAATCAGCTTTCTGAAGCAATTAACCTCTTTCAGAGGGCAGGGCTTTGACAAAGGCTTTGACAAAATGGTCCTGCGAAATAGAAAGTTTATGGATAACCAGGCTGTTTTTATGGAAAATCTAACATGTAAGTCACGTTAAACCACATAAATATGACAATAATTTAATAAGCATCAATTTAATATTAACGTTTTCAATGCTTTTATGTGTACATATTTGTTAGCCTCCATGAGCATGCAGCAGGTTACTATCTGCACTTCATCCTTCTGACCACTAGATATCTCCAGTGTGCTCTGTGTTCGAGTAAAAACTTCAAGTAATGAATTCTTATCAAAACAAGTGGAAGGAGCACTTAATTTTGCCAAACCAAATATACATGCGTGTTATGGTAGAATATAAGAACTATATAGAAATCAATTTTGAAATCCATTGGAAGTGCTCATAATAGGGGCAGTATGATGGCACCGCAGTCAGCGTTGGTGTGATCCCTGCTTTGATCCTAGGGTTAGGGTTAGATCCTGAGCTTGCAAGTTGGATGTTGCATGCACTATGGGCATGTTTGTTCTGAGCACGCTCTTCTCATGTCTATGTGCTGGTTCTCCAGTTTCCTTCCTAAAATATGCCAGAAGGTGGATTGGCTATGTTCAATTACCACTCGGTGTGAAATAGTGTGTGAATGTGTGTGCATAACTGTTTGAAATGAATTTGATTTGAACAAATTTGATAAGACCAAACTAACAAACTAGTAAAAAAAAAAATAAAAAAAACACAGTGCCCTGCACAATTATTGGCACCCCTTGTAAAGATTAGAAAATAGGGTTAGAAAAAATCTGTTTTTTGGTAACATTGTATCATCTCACACTGAAAAAAAAGAGGAAAAACCCAACCTTTAATTGAAATAAGTTTATTCAGAGAAAAACAGATCACTCATGAAGAAATAATTATTTCCACCAAAAACACATGTGCCACCATGATTGGCGCCGGTGCATTTAATACTTTTGTACAAGCTCAGTCATCAGCTATAACATGTTATATTTTTATTTTATAGAATTGCGGGGCATCTGAAACCATTTCGCTTTACAGAATCTCTCCAGATCACACAGGGTCCTAGGCCCTCTCTTGTGCCCTTTCCTCTTCAGCTCACTCCATGGGTTTCCAGTGGGGCTCAGGTCAGGGGACTGAGACAACCATGGCAAAAGCTTGAATCTCTGGTCAGTTTACAAGGGGTGCCAGTAATTGCACAGGACACTAAAACAACATTCTGAGGTGTAGTTTGGCATAGGAGTCAAAGTATGGTTTAGAAGTAAACTAAAAAGGCAATAATAATAATATAAGGCAGCAATGTAGGATTTGGTGCATCGGCGTAATTTAACAGCATCTAACTATTGAAAGTCTAATTTCACTACTGATGATTAATCTGTGTATGTTGCATGTATTTGTTTTTCATTTTGAAATGCAAAAAAAAATTAAATAAACAAATAAATACATATCCTTATCTTATACATTGTGCTGCTGCAACATGATTGGCTGATAACTGCATAAATGAGCAGGTGTTCCTATTAAAGCGGATGGTGAGTGCATTTTGATTTTCGTCATATCTTTTGTAAAGCAGAATAGGGTCCCAGTCTACCCATTTTAAAGAGAATTACCTAGTTCTAGTTCCTGGATGAAATGTAGTGTAGTGGTTGTTTTCTTTCATATTAGAAGATTTGATTTTTCGACTTCTGAAGTAGACTGGTGAAGCAAGTAGATATAAAAATGAAAAATAAATAAATAAATAAATTCAAACTGAAAAGAAAAATGAGTTAATCACATATTTTTAATGTGTGCCAAGAAAATGATAAATAAAGTTTTAAAATTTTATTTTAAAAATACCTCCACCAAGTACAATCATCAACTCTTCAACATTATGCAAATCTACAACTACTTTATATGTCTGGATATATTTCTAATGGACTCATCGTGTGTCTATATTGGCCATCTTTTGTCTCTAACTTTACTGCTGTCTGCTGGATTTTAAGAAGTATGGCAATGCTGAGCACAGATGTCCGTCAAGGCCAAATACGGAATTTCACAACGTTAGCGAAAGTGAAACTGGAGCTGCTCCATGATGCGGATTTAATGGGTTATTCCTTGGCCCATGCTACACCCTGCAACCAAGTTTGGTATCAGAGAAAATTTGTAAATAACCTGAAGGTGTATCCCATCAACTGATCCATAGTGCTCATGTTAGTCTGGTATGGCTGCAGTGTAAAACCAAAGAGAGTGCACTCGAGTGTCTGGATTCAGTGAAAAAGAAAAAGAATTGGAATTTTCAGGGGTTAAGATGTTGGCCATACTGATTGGAAGGTCGTGAGTTCAAATCCCAGCACCGCCAAGATGCTACTGCTGGGCCCTTGAGCAAGGCCCTTAATCCTCAACTGCTCAGTTGTATGAATGTAAAACGCAAGTTGCTCTGGCTGAGGGTAGATAAGAGCGTCTGCCTAATGACGCTAATGTAATGTACCTGGAAATATCTGGTTTACATAGCCAGAGACTCACCCCTTGGCTTGCTGGGACTAAAGTAAGTCTGGAACAGGTTTAATTGTAAGCATGTAAGTATGCACATGTAAAACTGAACTAATAGTCATGTTTTGAAATCACTTGGGTTTCCACAGTCATATAGTCAAGTCATATTTTTACCTGTGGATAGCAGAGTAGAGAACTGAAAGGTTCACTGGACAAAATTATTGTTACCCATCAACTAGTAGTTTTAGTCAGTAAATTTGAACACCACCATACGAGGCCAAGCTAAACACTGGCTTGGATTTCCATTTAGCTATTCCTTTTCACACGAACAGCTTTAAATTTTTTTTTTTTAACCTTAAAAAAGACCTACTATTTGCAGATATTTTAACCACTTGTTATTTTGTGTCTAGTGGTTTGGATTTTGGGAGCTGTCTGAATAAAATCTGCACTAAATGTTTCACTGCACTTGCCAAAGTATAATAACGTACCATAGATAGCTTGCACCCGAGATACAGTGGCGTTTTTTTGTACATCGATAACCATGACTAGAAACAAAGTGTAAATCCTTTCAAGATCTGATACTGTATCAGGTCCAGGGAAATGCCACAGTCAGTTCAAATCAGGGCTTGGGAAGGAGTCGATCTGTATTGTTTCCTGACAGGAGGTTCCCTGATTGGAGTAAGACACCCGAACCCGCATCTTTAGGCTTGCCTATAAACAGAGACAAAATGGCATATATAAATTAAGCAGGATTATTTCAAGTAGCATTCAATGTATAAGAATAAAAGCAGTCTTTAGAAGAACCAACCTTGTTGGTACTGTTGAGTAAAACAGTCTGAGTGACTGTACCACGATTTTGTGCTGGAATCACATCGCCACTTGGAGCCTTCATCTGAAGCTGTACACTCTATAGAAGAAACCCATTAGGAAAGATGACATTCTCTGAAGAGCTTTGCACAAGTATAAAAACTGTAGTTACCATAAACATAATCTAACCCTATTGCACCTAGTTCGTTTGCTGAGGTCCATTCCTGTTAGATTTTTTTAAATTATTTTTTTTAAATGTTGAGTGCACATTTCAGCGATTTAGACCATATCAAATTGTTTTCACACTGATGCAAGCACTTAGTGCCTTTCACATCTTTTTGGTGCATACAATTATAAAATTGTTCTTGTCCAATTTATCACCATTAACGGTTTATCGCTGGAAAGAATGGAGACTCCTGATTTTTGGCAGAGCAGGGTTCAGTTGTTTGGTTATAAGAACTATGCACTCATCAGTGCAGTAATGTTTAGTTTTCAACGTTAGAGTTTCTTCCACATATTGTGGAAGCTGCGACAATTCAAATGTGCAATAGTATTCACACTCAGTAGCAAAACTCCAGTGTAATATGGGGGTCCATTTTAGATGGTGAAAATCTGCAAGTAACAGTGATGATGCATCTAGCACCCTATATTGAAACCCTCTCCAACCTTGGCTGCATCTTTATATCTTGTCCCTAAAAACCTCAAACAGGATTGGCAAATAGACACACCCCTGACAACATTGACACTCATTTTAAATGGTTTCGATTTAACAAAAGGAATGAGGAAACAACCCTTAATCAAATCATATATTGACTGGATTGTACAAAACCCAGAAATTGTCTGGGTTTTGTCAAAACTTTGTCAAAACTTGCCTTGAGACTTGTGCATGAAGGTGCCTCAGTCCCAGAGCTAGACCACAAAACACAAAGAGTCTGGGCGCTGCCCCGTAGGAGGACATGTTCCCTGGGTTAATGGAGTTCCTCTTCGCAAACTGCTCCTTCCATCACTCAAAATCATCCCCAGTAGGTGTCAATACTCTCCTGCAATACTTGTGAGTGCTTTCATCTTATGCCCTGAGATGCTGAACGGTTTTGAGGCCACCTCAGTCTTTTTCCATGGTCTGTCCAAACTCCTCCCATGCCCGAGCTTTTGTTGCAGCATTTTTAGCCATCCTATACTTCTCAACTGAATTAGGAGAGCCTCAGAAGGCCCCGCCTTCAACTTGACAGCTTCACTCATTTTTGGTATTCATTAGCATGTCTTAGGAACATGCTACTGACAGCCTTCTGTCACAGCATCTTGTGTCTGCTTCTGTGAATTTAGATTTGAACCTGGTCCATTCAGGATTGAAGACATGAACATGGCACCAACCTGGCCTCACCCTCCACCAAAAAACTGGAAGACTCTTCAGACTCTTTTATCAGGTAAATCTGCTCATTACCCTGTGCCAAGTGGTGATCAGTTGACAGCCATGATGTCTTAACTTTGATCCAAGGTGCTCTGATACCAAGTATACTCATCAGCAACCTTTTGGTTGAGCAAACTGTGTTTTAGCTTCGTGGCTTGCTCAGAAATCTAATAAAATGTCACCACTCAGATTTAGATTCACATTCCCAAAGCCAATTTCCATGCAAAGGTTTAGACCATCGAGGGCATACCCATCACTTTGCACTGGATTAGCCCACAAATGGCTCCAGATCACCATTTTTGGCTGAACCTGACCAGATTATGTGGGTCACCAAGCACTCATCTGCAGACACCATCCCCAGGCATGGCTCCATGGGTGGGTCCGGATAAACTTAATATTAGCAGGGTAAACATTTGTCTCTTTGGACTTGTCATAATGATTGCTAGTTATCAGAGCTTTCCCCTCAGATTCATTCATTGAGGGTGGCCCTGCTGAGACGACCAAGTTCCCCGATGATATGTGGTTTACCAAAGTACACCAGACCGTTCATCACAACATGGTCTATATGTGGATGTAGATCCATTAGTAATTTTGGCACATTATTAACTGGTAAACATCTACATTATTCTACATTTTCTCCAATTAAATGCACCTGTTTGACTCACAAAAGCCCGGAACTCCTGACTAATCAAAGCTCAGTTCTACATGCAAATAATTTGGTGCCCTTAAATGTGCTGGAAAGTGATGCAACAAAAAAAATCTAATTCTGGTGAGGATTTTTTACCAAACAAACTAGATATGAAAAGTATAAACAAGGTGTTTAGGTAGAAACTAGGCTAAGACACAGTAAGCAATAATACACAACCTTGGGTACTGCTGCTTGTAGGTTAAAGTTGGTGATGTCACTGTTTGTGGAGTTCGAAGCAGTGAAAGTGACTGTGATTCCGCTCTCTGTCTGTCCGTCACAATGTAGTTTCAGGCTCACTCCTCCCATATCATACACGGTCACACTAGGAGCTAAGGAACACATACAAATAAAAAAAAAAAATACTCAAACCCTTACAGCCAACTGGTTAACAAAAAATGTACCCTACAAAAAGCCTTATGAAATAGTTCCAGCAATTGATATAATGATATTCATATAAAAGGGAGAATTTGAACTTGATAAGCATCAGCTTATGGAAAACTCCTTATTTGGGGGGACAATAATACCTGGAGTGCGCTCTAGACCTCCCAGCAAATCCAGCAGGTTTCCACTTGCACTCGAACTGGTAGAGGTGGGCGCCGTGTTGACGTTTACATTGCTTTCCTCTAGAGGTGCATCACTTTCACCCAGCAAGTCCAAAAGGTTGCACACCTGAAACCCAGGGTCAGTCTTTCAGTCCTGTGGTCCACAAAGGGTAGCTATAAGTCAGTGAGTTAAAAATACAATTTCAAAAGACCTGATTTGCTGGTTCCAGGGACATAACTGGCACTCCTGCATGTGGTTTGCGCCGATTCGAATCTTCAGTAGACTCCTTGATTAGATCTCCGTTAGTGGAACCAGGCGAGTTCTTATCAACTACTGGCATCCTCTCCAACACAGCAGCCCTGTCCAAATGATGGACAAATAACATGCATTATATACTATTACACTACTATGATATGTCATTGAACATAGAATGCTACGCTATACTGGCAGACATGCAACGCATGCAGTTATCAATGAACTTGAATGTTGATCATACAGTATAAGACCTTATGTGGTCATATTTTTTGAAGAGGGCGTTGTATTCCACTGCTCTCTGCTGAAGCTCCAGATCAATGCAGCTGCCGTAGATACTAACTATACTCCTGATTCGGCTTTTGTGCAGAGGGATGAATGGGTAGAGAGAGAAAGAGAGAGAGAGCTTTAATAACACATATAATCACATTTGTTTTTCCACTCACCTCTATAACATTCCGTCAGTAATAGTAAATCTGGCTAAAAAAGCAGTTTAAGCCTCTTACTCCACATTGGTCGTGATGCGGGTACTCAGCTTCATGATGGCAGTTAGGGAATATCCCCTGGTTGCCGGAGCGGACATGTGTGACTGTAAGACTGTTTCCAAGGCATCAAGGACATCATCCTCTGTTACCTTGTGTCAAAGAACAAAGGTGAACACAAAAGATGCACAAAAAAACCCCAACAACTGTTACTACATGCATTACCACAAAGACACACGATTGCTCTACCTGCATGGGTTCTATGTCGTCACACTCTCCTTTCAGCAGCAAGTCACCGTACTCTCCTATACACCAGCAGGCTACTTGAACCAGGGATTGCTGAAAGATAACAAGTACAGAATGTGTCAGACAAACAAAAATGACTTGTCTAAGGTAGAGAGTGAGACATGCATTTAAACAGGGACTGCACTAACTGGCACAGGAGAACAAGCAGTGTTTTGATCCAGGTTAGCCAGGTTAATCACGCAAGATGGATTTTAATTCATTAATGAATTCATCTAATAATGAATTTGCCGGCCTGCAACACAAACATGGCATGTTTCATCCTTGCCTGTGAAATGTCATTGATGAGCGCCCTGTAAAGTTTATGAACGGTGTAGGAGTGAAGCTTGGATGCTGTAGCAATGAGCTGAACGAGGTTGGGCACGGTTTCGTCCCTCACGTCACTTCCTGCCTGAGGGAATAAAAAGGAGATTAGAAATACACCGCGATGCTTGACAGAATTGAAACAAATAGGTCCAGTGGGAAATTTTGTGGCCTTAAATTACTTTAACTGATGAAAGAGCGGGAAAAAGGGCTTCTCAAAAGTCGAATCTCGGGTTAATGGAACAAGATTTACCGTGACAAGGACATGCAGGATGGTGTCGATGTGCCAGCGCTGAGACGGTGCATATCTGACAGAGACACAGAGAGAGACCTAGTGTTTTCCAGTGCCTGTGTTCTGCCCCTGTGACACAGTTGGGCACAGGCTGGCACAGTGAACACAAAGAAAAAGTTGTGCGCATTCACAAGTTGAGCGAGAGGGAGACAGAGAGCGAAAGAGAGAGACTTTTCCCAGGGCTCTCACTGTGAACACAAAGACATACTAAGCTCGGTGAACAGAGAGAGATATTCAGAGAGACCCTGGTGCGTGGCAGTCGGTGGCACATGTGCAAGGAGAATGTTTTGTGATGTAACGGTACCTTTCAGCTGTGTTGAATATGCCAGACGCTGTGTTTGATCGAAGTTCGGGCGGACAGGTGGAAAGGAAGGCGAGAAGCTCTTTCATCATTGTGCGGATGTTCGCTGCGGTTACTAAAGCCAGGGACAGGTCTAACGCACGCCTGGAATGAGAAGACAAAAAAAATTCTAAATCATTTAAGAAACATACGCCTCTTGTGTTTGTGGATAGCAAAAAACATAATTTGTTCTCGTAAAGACGACAGGTGCAAATAACAAACTGGATACTTAACTGGATAAGATAAAAGAAATATCCAAGTATGCCGTAAGTCCTGTGGATATTACCGTTTAACTGAGGCATCCGGGTCCTTCAGGCAGTCCACAATAGTGCCCCTGTGTCGCTGCACTGCATTGTGATCGGTCTGAACAATCTTCTGGAGTGATGTCATGGATATATAGCTGTGCAAACCATGTGGAAAGATCCATTAGGTGAAACGGTAAACAGGGAGCATTTAAGCAAAAGAGAAAAAAAAGCAGCAACAAGAAGCATGGTTCAAATATTGAGCTTGATAATGTTGTGATAATATAATGCCTCATCAATGGATTCTAGGATTTTATTCACCCATTTCAAACCAGGAAAATTAATCAAATGTTATGGCTTTAGCTCATCGATTTTGTGCTGGTTCGCCTCCTGGGATTACTGTGTTTAAAAAAAAAAAAAAAAAAAAAAAAAAAAAAAAAAAAAAAAAAAAAAAATCGAACAAATTAATATTACTCAAATTAAATGTGTTTTTTTAGATACCGTTTTAGACCTCGTAATCTATATATATATATAATTCTTTCGCGTTTGACACAGAAATGACCACAGAACATATAATACGTGCGTATGACCGGAAACAGCGTAACTAGTGCTTACGTTTTTACTGATCACTTCGTTTGTGGACGCCGTTTTTATACTGTCTTTACGAATTGTTATTATTTGTGTGAGAGTTATTTTACTGATATTGAAATGAAGTAAAACACCTATTTGTTAAGTAGTTATTTAAGAAAACTTTGATCTAAACATATCAAATTCTTTTCCCGTTTGAAATGGAAATGACGTATGACCGCTATTTGTTGAAAAATTAACAAACTTATTTTATAAATCCTGCAATTTATTTTTTTCCCTTGCACTCAGTGAGCGAAGCCACTGGGTAATCAGCTAGTATAATAAAAAACGTCCATTAGACCTGAATGCGAATCAAGGCCAGCTGTCATCCTAAAAAGGTGTCTGAAAGGAAGCAGCTGATGAAAGCAGACAGTCCTGTTAGACCTGATTGTTTCCTGCATAATTGCTAAGATTAGCCCACATGTACTGATAAAAATCTAAACGTTATCAGATCCCCCTGTGCAAACTGTCAGTACTGGTTCAAGAGTGTGCGTTCATGCTCGTTAGCCTACGTTTGTCGAGTCTTGGTTTGGTTTGGTTTGGTTTCACATGACCTATGAAGCAAGCTCCCCATCCAAGAATAGCACCAACCAAACTGAGATCACCTTGATCACTGGGAAAGAACCCTAAATCCTGAGACTTAAAAAAATAACAAAGCAAAAAAAAAAAAAAAACCCCACCCAAGATAAAAGAAAGGCACTCACCGGATATTCCTATCATTATTCAAAAGAAACCTTCCTAAAATATTCACCGCAAGAACCTGTCAGGAAACACATAACCACATGTGTAATTTACATAAGCAGTACGTGGTGGAATCTCCTGCTTATAACTGTTGTTGTTATTTCTAATGGACGGTGATACTGAAATAAGTAACCTTCTTAGTATCAATCATTCGGGAGAATCACGGATCATTTAATACACCCCAGGCTCATGTCACATCTTATCAGCACCTGTGCGTCCCTACCCAAGCTTAAAGACATTATGGCGTACCCGGAGACCACTTTCGGACTTGATGTCCAAGATGGTGAGCACGGTTTCATACAGCACAGCACTGCCTGCAGTCTTACTGCTATCGGTGTTCGTGGCCACCTGCATGCCAAGACAAAATTACAACCCTTCCTAAAAGTAATAATTCCAAGCAAGAAACAGAATGTTAATTTCTTAGCCTAATCTACAGTAGTATACCTGTGCAAGGAGATCATTCATAAGATCGCTTGCGTCGTCGTTATTGTGACCTAAAATCCTCAGCAGTCGAAGAATACGAATCTGTGAGAATGGGAAAGACAGAAGCCATGAACAGAGATGGTCCTGGATATCTTATTTGGTAGAAAGGAATTAGTCGATCTAGTTTACCAATAGATACATTCTGACCTGCAAGAAAGGGTCACTGATCCCACCTATGTTGTGTTCTGGAGAATAACCTGACGTGACCAGATCCTTCATGATTTGAACCAGCTGTGGAACAGACTGAAAGCAAAAAAAAATTAGTAGCGTTCCCATTGTTCCCATTCTTACAACAGATATCAAGGTATGCTATTATATTACTTGCTTACATGCTACTTACACAGACATCTCAAAAGTAAATAGACACCCTGCATTACGTTTCATCAATGCGGCCGCCACCTGGTGCTTCAATCTTGTTAATATATTATTATTTTCAGTTCAGATTAGTTGTTTCTAACAACTAGCCATGAGACGAACAGCAGAAGCAAAAGAGTTGTGTGATTTTGGGGGTCAAAAAAAAAAAAAAAAAAAAAGGCTGCTGATGTTGCAGAGCAACTCCAAGTGAGTTGGACTACTTCTCCATCAACTTGGCTACTATGGCAGAGCAATTAGAAGGACTTTCTGAGATGTCTGTGTATATACCTTGCGGAACCGTTCCAGAGTGTCCAGGCTGCGTTCACACAGCTCTGTTATCAGAACGATGGCACCGTGCAGAACTCCTGATGGTTGGAACATCAGAATTTACACGTCAACAATATTTAACCTGTAGCCTCAGCAACGCAAGACACATAGATAGACTCAGATGAGTAAGAAAAGAAAAACTAACCGTGGTTCCTTTCCGAGAGCAGGGAGCCTGCGACAGGTGTGAACATCTCCCCCATGTCAGGAATTTTCCTCACGATATGGACGGCGCACAAAGCTGCCTGGAGTATCAAAAATAATACGTCTACGCATTGCTGATGGAATGGCCAGGAAGTATCCTTGTCAATAAAATCCTCTAAAAGGACATCACACGTTTGATGTCCAACTACAGCTTGAATGCAATGAAAGTTACTTTAAAGCGTTCAGCTCTCAGTGTGAATGCGGACAGGTTGGTTACCCCACAGGCCGTACCTTCTTCCTGATGTAGGAGCTGGAGGACCTGAGGAGGCGTTCGATTTCAGGGGCCAGGTCCCGACACATCTCAGCAGAACCCATGCAGGCCAGAGTGCACAGGGCCAGAGACTGTACGTGCTGACTACCGTGCGAGAGGTCACTGCGAAAGAGCACACAGCAATTAACCGGAGTGAAAACAAGTACGAGGAGTTCCATAAAGTAGGGTGAACTCTGGTGACGTGGGACAATTAGGATTTCTCCAATATGGCGTGATTCATATCAGAAAGAATAACGTTGATGCCCTACTCATATGAGATATGGCCATGTCTGTGCTTTTTGTGACGTTAAAAAAAAAAAGCAAGAAAAGAAAAAGAAAACCAAAATCGTTAGGTCGGAACTTCCCCCCCTTTCTTTCATGTGAAATTGCACAGTAAACAAAATGATAGGGAAATATGAAAAATTTTAAACTTACAACAGCTGTGCACGCGTGTTCACCCCTTAACTGATATTTTGTTGAAGCACCTTTTGATTTTATTACCCCTCTCAGTCTTTTTGGGTAAGACTCTATCAGCATGGAACATCTTGCCTTAGCACCATTCTCCCACTCTTTGTTCCAAAGACATTCCAGAGCCGACACATTGTGAGGGCATTTCGTGTGCACAGCCTGCGTCAGGTTGCCCCACAGATTTTTAGTTTGATTCAGGTCTGCTCTGGTTAGGCCCATTAAAGACATTAATCTTCTTTTAGTTAAGCTGCTCCTTTGTTGATTTGGGTGTATGCTTTGGGTCGCTCTTGCACGAAAAAGGTGAAATTCCTTTTCCCCTCTGGCTTATTAGCAGACTCTGAATGTTTTGCACTACTACTGACTGGTATGTGTAGCTTCCCCATGTAGATTTTCTCCACATTTGAGAAAAGCCCCAGTTCTGGTTGAAGAAAAGCCGCCCTGAAGCATGATGCTGCCACCACCATGCTTCACTGAGAGTATGGTGGTTGTTTTGGTGATGTGTGTTTTAAGACAAATTTATATTTTGGAATTATGGAATTATTAGGCCTTTTGGAGTTGGTTTCATCAGACCAGGATACATTTTGCCACTTGGCTTGCGGAGATTTAATTGGGCATGGATGTGTTTTTGAGGAGAAAGCCACTCTATCCCACTACCTAGACAGACATGTGATGAATACAACAGATTGTTGTCACATGCAGAGAGTAATCATTACTTGTCAGATGTTCCTGCTGCTCCTTTAATGTTGCCGTAGGTCTTTTGTTGGGTAGCCTCCCTGGTAAATTTTCTTTGTCTCGTTCTTCTGTAAATTTTAGAAGGATGTCCTGTTCTTGGTGACGTCTCTGTGGTGCTCCATTTTCTCCAGTTGTTGATAATGGCCTTTACAGTGTTCCATGGCGCATGTATTGTTTTTAAAAATCTTTTTTTTTTTTTTTTTACCCCACTACTGACTGATATCTTTTGAGAAGTGAGATACCAAACTGACTTTTCTAAGCATTTAGAAGACCAAGGCTTCAGCAGTCAGATGAAATCAAGAAGAGATGATGATAAATCCTACAAAAACAGCTGATCTTTATTTGGCATTAATCAGAGTAATTTCATTTTTGACAGCTGCATTGCTAATTATTTTTGATCATGAGATCGAACGTGATTGGTTCATTTTGACCAAAGCCACATCCCCGATTGTAAAAGGGTAGGCACTCCTTATGCAAACAGGTTATTGTGACTTTTAGTTTCCTTAGAACGTTACTGATTGTTATTTACGTAATTTTTCTATACTTTTTTTTTTATTTCACATCGAGGGTGGAAAAAGTACTGACATTATTTATCTTTACTTAAGTTTTTTTTTTTTTAATTTACAAAAACCTGCCATTTTAACAGAGGTGTGTAGACTTTTTCTACCCACTGTAGCTTGGTGTCTGGTCTTCTAGAGGTCCAACACATTCAAACTTATGAGAAAAGTATGAGCACACATATTGCGCAAGAAAAACAAGCTTAAGAAGAAGGTGAGAATCAAACAGGTGCAACAGACACACCTCTGTTTTACATGAACCCTCCTCCACGTATGTTACTCTTGTGTAACTTCTGAATAGTCTGCAGTTATGTCTGAGGTTTGAATAATGAGGTGTGCAATTATAGTATTAAAACCTCCCTATGTCTGGGTAACTTAACATGTATTCATACACTTATATGGATTTTCCCCTCCAAACTCTGAGTGGGGAAACTATTATTATTATTATTATTATTATTATTATGGGTTTCACAACAGTTATGACACTAACATTACTTGATTTTTATATTTAAATGTTCAATTTACAAAAATAAAAATAAAAAATCCTGCAGGACTAACTTGGACTGCAGATCTTTTTCTCTTGTTTCCTCCACCTTGCAGCTCTCTGCTCACAGAAAGCCAATTCGAAGTGTGAATTCACTAATAATCTGCAAAGGGTCTTGAGAGACCAGCTGTTGAGTGTGTTTTCATGCGAGTTTCGTGACAGGGCGCAGCAACCCTATACTCACATCGGCTAGTAACAAGTCCTTCATGTCACTTTTGTAATCTGTCTCTTATGGGTGTGCTGGGACTACCTAAATGGGAATAATTGTGAGCCTTAATTAGGAAATGGAAGAAATATCGGGTGATGCATGCTACAGGATTGTTCAGAGGAACAATTTGGGCTAGCTGCTTGGATTTGTCGCTCTACCACCTCATACCTAGTTTACAATTGAGAAAATCCAAATTTATATACGATTTAAAACTGAAATCGTGACTCTGTTTCTGCATATAACACAGCATAAAATGTAAAGCAGCCATATGATATGTAAATGACCACACTCCCCAAATTCATCCTACATTATGCTGGTTAGATGAGAAGAGATGAAGGAGATTACTTCTTGATGGAGTTGGTGATCAGCAGGCTGGCATCCTGCTTCTCATCCAGGAGCATCATGGCTCCCAGGTAACCGATCCGTTTCTCGCTGTATCGAGAGCTGGCTATCATGTGTACACACTCCATCTGGCAAAAAAAACAAAACATAACAAAAACAAAACACACCGGTATTGTTTGTCATCTCTACAAAGCTAGAGAGACAAAATAACAAAATGAGACCATGCAGAAATCATGTGACTACATTACCTGGCCAAAATGTGCAGGATAGCCCAGCATGTGCACATATAACAGCTTGGCTAGATTGTGAAAGCGGCCTTCGGTGTCGGTTTGACGAAACTGTGCTCGGATGGCAGCGCACTCTCTCTGGATAACCGCCCGCTCTTCTGCCTGAGTCCGGGCACTTCGGATTGCCCGGATCATTTCCTGTAAGCGTGCTGATGGAGCCATGTCTGCATGTGTGTATAGTGCACGTATGTAAGTATGGATGGACAAGACAAAGTATTAGTAATTACCCAGTACATTTTATACACCATTTCACACAGATGTTAGCTTATGCAAAACTCACCACATCATACACCATACAAAGACTAGGTTTTTGCACTTATGTTTTTTGAATAAATGCAAATGCAAGGATTTGAAACAATGGTTAGAAGCACTTTTAAAAATATCAGCAGTCGAGTCACATAAAATTATAATAATAATACCCAATTCACCTTTATAGTGTCTTACCTTAAGTATGTAAACATATGCGCATTTCAATAAATCATGACTTGTTTGCATAAATAAATAAATAAATAAACAAACAAACACATAAATAAAGGTACTTCTAATGAAACAGTTGCAATAATTATGAGCAGTCAATTTGGCAAAAATGTATTATATTGAATTTCTGAAAGTGCACAAGGTATCTAAGAGTTAAATGGGTGGAGTCCACCCTTGTACACCTGTATTCATTATACTAATGGTGGTTGAAGAAGCGTTAGCATGACATCACTTTCAAGTCCACTCAGCCTTTCAACTGCTTGAAAGAAGCCGAGTTACAACTCTATAAACCTTCAACTTTTCCGCATAATGATTTATGAGGGGGTGAAAAGGCACTGGGGGTGTGTCTACAGAATAACTGACAAAAGGTTAATCCAAAGCCAAATAAACATTCCAGGGCAAGAGGCATGTTTCCAAATTGGGCTTTTCTGCCCGATAGCTATATAATATGCTTGTCCTGAGCTTACATATTTTTCCCACATTATTTGTATTAGCAAGAAACAAAAGTATTGACAACTGCCCCTTTTTAAGAATCACCATGTTCAATTTCTCTATTAACCTGCATAGTTATTTAGTCACAGACTCAAAAACAGATATACCATTCAGCCATAGCATTAAATTCACCTGCTTAATATTGTGTAGGCCCCCCTTCTGCCACCAGCACAGCTCTGATCCATTGAGACATGGACTCCACCAGACCTCTGAAGGTGTGCTGTGCTATCAGGGACCAATACATTACCACCAGATCCTTTAAGTCCTGTAAATTGTGAGGTGGGGCCTTGTTTGAGTTGGGTCAACGCCTTGAACTCTTTGTTATGGTCCAGAGTGTTATGCCAGTGCCACTGCAGTTAGGGACTGCCATTGCCATGAAGGGGTACTTGATCTGCAACAATGTTTAGGCAGGTGGTATGTCTCAAAGTAGCATCCAAATGAATGTCAGGAGCCAAAGTTTCCCAACAGAACATTGCCCAGAACATCACACTGCCTCTACCAGCTTGCCTTCTTCCCATAATGCATCCTGGTGCCATCTCTTCCCCAGGTAAGTGACACACATGATACAAACCACTGCATACCGGGAACACCCCACAAGAACACGCTCCATTTTTGGAGATGACCTAACCCCGTGATTTAGCCATCACAATTTGGCCCTTGTTTAATTTGCTCAGATCCTTATTCTTGCCCATTTTTTCCTGAATCCAAAACATCTTCAAGAACTTCAAGGACTAACTGTTGACTTGCTGCCTAATACATCCCACCCACTGACACGGTAGTGCCACTGTAACGCACTAAGCAATGATATTCAACTCACCTGTCAGTGGTTTTAACGTTATGGCTGATAAAATATACATGTCTCTCTCACTCACTCACTATTCCTTCCATACCATCAATGGCACACTGGGTGCCAAGCGGTCCCCTCGGGGTTTGGTTGACAGTTGCATAGCAGGGCACATTTTACAGGGTGAGGTCACTAGCCCACACGGACATGGGGAGAACATGCACACAGAAAGACGCCCAGATCAACCCTGGGGAATCGAACCTAGGACCTTCTTGCTGTGAAGCGATAGTGCTAACCACCACACCACCATGATGCCCCCTCTAAACATTCTCTCCTGACCACAAGGTAAACTAGCTGAATTTCTCAAGTGGAAAGAATCAGATCAAATCCACAACAAATTCCAGGAACATCCAAGACCTTACACTGCACAGGAACAGGAAAGAGCTTACATCCTCACAGGAATTACTCCAGCAGTTGGTTTTATTTGACAAATAAAATCAATAACGACATTCAAAATCACACACAGTCGATCCTCTCATTAACAGACTAATTGGGGGGAGAGGTTGTCCGTTGACGTGAATAGTCCGTTGGTGTGTGTGTGTGTGTGTGTGTGTGTGGTGGTGGGGGGGGGGGTGTTAAAATAGTGGAAATAGAAGGAAAAACCCCACTAAGGTCCATAAAAGTGCTCCCCAAGTACTGTACACATGACAAGCAGCGTAACGACCAACATAAATAGGTAAGTACATTAAATCCTAATGTAAATAAATATGTAAATACAATTGTAAATGTCATTTCCCTTATGTGAGTTCACACCATACTCCTCAGAAGCACTAGGCTTCTTAATGAACTCTAATTTCTGGCCAATACTAAGATTGACACACTTTCTTTTACCACTAGACTTATCTTTGGGTGGCATAATCATGGCACTGGGCAGAAAAACACCAAATAATCACCGAAAAAACTGTATACCTTCTCAACCACAGCTCAACCGATGCTTGTAAACAACTAGTAGCACGCACACCACCGCCACCTAGTGACCAATTGCCGAACTACAGGACTCAGATGCAACACCCAGGATTTTTAAACTGTCATACCAGACATTCTGGCTAATGGATTATGTATTCAGAACAGCGGATGTTGTCCGTTGCATCTGATATCCATTAATGCGGTGTCTGTAGATGAGAGGATTGACTGTGTGTGTGTGTATATATATATATATATATATAGATAGATAGATAGATAGATAGATAGATAGATAGATATGGGCGGCGCGGTGGCTAAGTGGTTAGCACAGCGAGAAGGTCCTGGGTTCGAGCCCTGAGTTCAGCCGGGGGCCTATTTGTGTGGAGTTTGCGTGTTCTCCCCGTGTCCGCATGGGTTTCCTCTGGGTACTCCGGTTTCCTCCCACAGTCCAAAGACATGCACATTAGTTGGATTGTCTACCCTAAATTGTCCGTAGGTGTGTGTGTGTGCGTGTGTGTGTGCATGAACCCGAGTCCCAAGTTAGGGGAGGGTTGGGCGTGGGGCTAGCGACCTCACCCTATAGAATGCGGTCCACTACTGAAATGTCAACCGCGCCCCGTTGCCCCAGTTGGCCCCTTGACACCCTATGTGCCGTACGGCATGACAAGGCAGAGATGACGATGTGTATATGTGTGTGTGTGTGTATATATATATATATATATACACACACTGTATACACACACACACACACACACACACACACATATATGCACACACACTGAACCCTCGCCTATCTAAGCCGACGGGGCTTATGTCCTGTCCCCCCTGTCCCCACGACAGCTGAAATGGGCAAAGTAGTGCCATCACGTTTATTTTATCATTTATATTATATATATATATTAAGGCTTTATAAACCATTTCCACTCTCTTATTAACCTTTTCCACACTCTTATAAACACATCTTAGGGTGCTCTTAAACACTTTCTACACTCAAACATACATAATTTTAACAACATATAAAAATCTACATGCGTACTTACTCCCGGTGAGGTTACGTACACCGCCACTGTCTATTAATCTGCTGATGAAATACAGTACATACTGTTTTATTACGATGTAAAGGTTCTTTTAATGTTTGAATTGACATTTTTTTAAATCATATTTTATATCCCAGAGTTCTGCGAAAGCCAAAAAATCCCATGAATCAAAATGTGAAAATCCGCGATATCGTGGGGGGTTCACTCTATATTTTATATATATATATATATAAATCCCTATCCCTGATGAGCAAGCCTGTGGCGACGGTGGCAAGGAAAAACTCCCTGAGACGTCAAGAGGAAGAAAGGAGATCGAACCCAGGATCTTTTTGGTGTGAGGCGCTGGCGCTAACCTCCACGCCACTCCATACGTCTATCACCCCATAAAAATATTTGTAAAATTAAAAAATACTCATTAATAATAATAACAATAATACATTTTTCTTCTTCCTCTTCTTCTTATTATTAATAAATCTCCCAGCAGGCAAGAAGTAAAAGACTGATGGTGATATCTATTGGTTTTATTACCCTACTCACCTTTAACATCTTATTGCCTTAAAGCGTTGTTTGCTTTTGTTGTGTTTATTACAGTGTGTTTAAGGGCAGTAAGCCGTCGGCACTTCCGTGTCGCAGGTGCAGATCATTTTACACCTGTCCCAGCTCGAGCCTTGCCATATTGTGCGCCTCACCTTCCTTCCGTCATTCATTCATTCAGTGTCAGCCTTCGACACGGTGTTTAAATACACCCAGGATTGCCCCCCAGCTTCCATGTTGCTTTCTGTTTTCTTCTTTTACCCCCCCGTGGGTTTATTCCCCAAACACACACGGAGAACATCTGCCCCACCGTTACCTGCCCCAGCCTTACCTCAGAGATATCCACCCGCGTCCCCTCACCACGGCGTCCTGAATGTCACCAGTCCTGCAAATGATACTGAAACCCAATCGGATCAACTCTCTCTGTACACACACACAGCGCCACCTCACCTCCATTAAAGTCAGCCCTTTCCCCCGTTCTTCTTTCTCCTTTTTTCCAACCTGTATTGTGAGAACTCTCGCCCTTTGCGCCCGGTTTGCTCCAATGGCGTGTGAAAACCCACCTGCGACCAATCCGCAGGAGACGGAGCACACCAACCCTACGGCAGGAGGCTGGCTCTGCCTCTATACGGGTGCGAAAGCAAAACCTCCGGCAACTTGCACACTGCGTCGGGCCATCGGTTCTGTTTTGTTTTGTTTTTTTGTCTTAATGGCTTTGTTTTGTTCGGGTAATGGCGCCCAATTGGTCACGAGTTATCTCTTGGGAACGAGATCCTTAATATTCGTGGTCACGACTTAGTAAGAGTTAAGAGTTTATTTAAAAAACAGAATAAATAAACTCTTGTTTCCGTGTCTCTGAAACATTAGGGACCGTCGCTAAAGTGCAACCAGAAAGAAAAGCGTAAAAAAGAAAAAAAAAAAAAAAGAAGGCTTGCCAGGTGCCATGTCTTGCTGATGATGGGCTGGGAAATGTGAACAACTCTAATCATACTCGCTCACCCAGTCCTGTCCAGGGTCCAGCGCAGGGGGGGACACAGAGCCAGACAACCATTCACACTCACATTCACACCTACGGGCAATTTAGAGCCACCAATTAGCCTAATCCCCTCTGTGCATGGCTTTGGACTGTGGGAGGAAACCGGAGTACCCGGAGGAAACCCACATGGATACAGGGAGAATCATGCACACAGAAAGGCACCCAGGTCGACCCTGGGGAATCGAACCCAGGATCTTCTTGCTGTGACGCGACAGTGCCAACCACCACCCCAGCATGATGCTCCATGTAAACATTCTCTCCTGACCACACGGTAAACTAGCTGAATTTCTCAAGTGGAAAGAATCAGATCCAACCCACAACAAATTCCAGGAGCATCCACCACCTTACACTGCACAGTCCATCCATCCTTCCATCCACGGTCCTTTCTGTACCACTGGCGGCACACCCATGGGTGTGTCAAGCGGTGGCATGTAGGTGCGTCAATGTCAACAGTGCACAGGAACTGGAAAGAGCTTACATCATCACAGGAATTACTCCAGCAGTTGGTTTTATTTGACAAATAAAATCAATCATGACATTCAATCACTGACCCGTACATCTTCTAAACCAGCGGTCACCAACCCTTTTCCTGGAGTCTCCATGGAAACTTCAGCTCCAACCATAAGCTTGCTTATCTGGTGGTCTGGTCAGCACGATTATGGTTGGAGCTGAAGTCTTCTGGGAGGTAGAGCTCCAGGACCAAGGTTGGTGACCACTGTTCAAAACAGACCAAACCTGTGTAATCGTAAAATTGTATGCAGTGCAAGATATTTTACAGGCAAGAGCTGACTTTGAGGAGTTGCTTTCGTTCATTTTGTCCAATAAATATAACGTTATATTATATTTTTAACACTTCTCCCCCCTGTGAATTCCCTAAATTGCTTTGAAATTTCACAATGTGAAAATACGAACGTTTGTGTTTTTAAAGAAGGTTTGCATCATTTGAAATACAACTGTTGAGTTACAAAGCACAAGAAGTAAATCCTGTACAAGGAATAAATTTGTGTGTGTATACTAGTGGTTAGCACTGTCGCCTCACAGCAAGAAGGTCCTGGGTTCGAGCCCAGGGTTCGGCATGGGTGCCTTTCTGTGTGGAGTTTGCATGTTCTCCCCGCGTTCGCGTGGGTTTCCTCCGGTTTCCTCCCACAGTCCAAAGACATGCACAGAGGGGATTAGGCTAATTGGCTACTCT
>JAQLOM010000001.1:19330917-19350382 GCA_030068315.1 Chrysichthys thysi
GTGTGAAAATGTGATGATGTTTCAGGTCATATTTAAGCAGAAATGTAGACAATTCTAAAGGCTTCACAAACTTTCAAACACCACTTTGTATAATATTACATAGGATATAATGATATATATATATATTATTATAGTACAGTGAACCCCTGCAATATCGCAGTTCACCTATTGTGGGTTCAGTGTATTGCCGGTTTTCAAATTTTGATTTGCAGAGTTTTTTGGATTCGTGGGACTCCGGAATATAAAATATAAAATATAATTCAAAAAATGTTGATTATAACATTAAAAGAACATTTAAATCGAAATAAAACAGTATGCACTGTATTTCATCGGCGGATGAATACACAGTGGTGGTGTACGCCACTTCCACTTGAGCTAGTAAACAGGCTGTAAACAGGAAGTGACCTCATCGGCAGTAAGTACACATGTAGAATTGTATATGTTGTTAAAATTATGTGTGCTTAAGAGCATAGCATGTGTTTATAAGGGTGTGAAAAAGGTCAATAAGAGAGATGGCGCTACTTCGCGGATTTCACCTGTTGCGGGCGGGCGCTGGAACGTAACCCCCGTGATAGGCAGGGGTTCACTGTATATTTAAAAAGATACAATATACCTGGTGATTTTCTGCTTGCATTAAAGGGGCTCCAATTAGTTGAAGCCATATCCTCCACTATGAAGTTGATCAAAGCCTCACTTTTGACAGCGCAACACCCTGCCTTGGAGATTGAAAAGCTCTCCACCAATCCGCTGAATGTCCACCATCAAGTGATGCTGGCAAAGTCCACACCAGAAGCGTGCAAAGCAACCCTGCAAAGTCTTCCATGTGTACCTGGGTTTCTCCTTGGACCTGTAACCAAAGAAGCCGAAGAGAGGAAAGTTCAGGTTTTGGAATCAAGCAAACAAAACACAGGCACATGGCACAAATAGGTACCCAAATTTAAGGCAACATGTCCTTTGAAGGTCTATAGACCTCATCAGAGTCTTAACAAATTGTTGGATGCCCGTGGTCTACCTTTTGTGGTACCACCCAAAAACAAAAATCTGTTTTTTGGCCCACAAACCAATAATCAGATGCTTTACAGCCAACAACATTACTTCCTCGTCAGCAACCATCTAGCAATCACTGGGTCCTGGTAACCATGTCACATGGGTACTCCAGTTCTGCCAATGGCCCCTAACATTCTTGGGAATAAAAGAGTCACCATTTTCTCTTGGAAAGAGGCACAATTGGAAACATAGACCCTATCATGCAGAACAAGGGATTTTACTCAATGCTTTTTGCTGTTAAGAGAAAGGACAGCAGCTTCTATCCTATTACAGAGCAGATTGAATTTGTTCCAAACGTACTACTCTTTTGATTACTAAAGTGTCCGGACATTGTTCTTGCTATGCAGATGTGAGACTGGTTCATGATGCATAATTTCATGTTCCCTTTGGTCTAGAACACAGGAACGTCTTGTGTAGTCACCATCCTTGTGCACACATACCGGTCCAAATTTCTTCCCTTCAGGCTATGTTTAGCCCCACAGGCGTTTTCAAGATGCACACAGGCTACATTGTCATCTCTGATGGCCAGAGGTGACAGGATTCTCCTGTGGACAATTGGCTCCTGTGTGCCTCCCCCAGATGAAAAATTTGGTCACATTTCAAAGCTCATTTTCAAGGTGAACTGATCATCTCCCTGTGAACCTGTACAGAATGCCAATCTGAAATGTGTATTACTGAAGACACCATTTTTGCTGGAGATCATCCCAGTCAAAAGTGGGGGAACAGAACTTGACAAGAAGTGTGCCTTGTAGGTAGTGATGGCCAGATTCCAGAGTGACCCTATGGTTGGAGGCCTCTGCATTATTGCTGACAATATACCTTGTTCATAGAACCATGGGTACATCAGAAACTAGTGTTTTACCTTCAAGTCCCAATTCAGAGCCAACATCTGAAGGATTGTAAAAAAATCTATTTAATAGTTTCCTTTCTGTATTACAGAAGTAATAAGTGTGCTATATATTCTTTCGAAACTTTCCACTGTAACTTTTGCAGAATATTTTCCATGTATAACGCTAAAAGTTCGTTTTTTTGTAATACAGTAGAGATTAAGTACCTGCCAATATTTCCCTTTCTATGGAAGGAACACTCTAGTCCAGATGCAAAGTAGAAGTGGCAAAGAAGCCAAAGTGCTGGTGTCTGACAACAAATATTAGCCCATGTGGATACTATCCTCTGGGCATATGTTATTTATAGCAGTAATCAATAATGTCTTCTGACAGAAAGTTTCCCATATTGTTGGTGCTCTTGGTAATGTAAAGGCAAGCAGTAGCTGTACTGCAGTAAATGGTTAAAATAGCATTGCTGTGTGTTTGAAATCCACTCTTTCATGACTGAAAGGTTCATTTGCAAACGTCTACCCAGACATACATCTGCAAGTTGTGAGTTATAGGTGCAGGGATTGGAGAGCCGTTCCATACCAACTGGGCATGTGGCGTCAAGCATTGTGTGTAGTGTCACATTTTGCATTTCACTTCACACTGGAAAAGTCAGAGATGTGTCAATGAACCTTCAATTCCATCTCATGCTTAATGCTGCTTGTTTTATACTCTTCATTTTTCATTTCCATTTGCACTCCCTATGTAGGTATAAATGGCTTCTTCGAAGCTCATGACAACACAACGATTTATAGCTATAGATAATTATACACGAGTGAAAATATACTTATGGATATAGTATTTCGTTTTGCTGATCAATTCCCCGAAATCCTGCATAGTGGACCTTTCCACATGCAACATTTAATCTTGTTCTCAAAGCCAGAAATGTCAATTCACATACTCATAACTGATAATTGAATGCTGGATTTGCCAAAATAGATAAAAAAAACTGAAATGCACTGTTGTTCTTTCTGCTGCCAGTGGCTTATACAATAATGCAACTGAATCGCACCCTGTGTGAAAGGACTGAGGGCTTGAAGTGATGCATCCGGTGTGAATTCAGAATTACACAGAATGCGTCAACCATGCCGCTGCTTGTGCGCCAAGTGTAATTTTTGCTTGAGTTCTATTTCTGCCATGGGTTTTAGATAGAATCACTACAAAATCCAATATTCGTGCTATATATGTTCTGTAGTGTATGCCCAAACAGAACATGAGCCATAGCTCAATCTATGGCTAACCCCCATTGTACTATACCCAAAGGATCTTCTTTTGTGCTTAAACAAACAAAATATCGAGTCTGACCTGCTAACCTTCATCACTGTACCTGTCTGCAGCCTCATGCCTCATTTTAGAGCACGGTTTGATGAAAAATCAGGTCACTGTTCTTGCTTTGGAGAAGATGAGGTGTTTGGCTCTAGCTTCAGTAAGGTTGTTAAGACCGCTGCAGGAGACCAATTTTTCATACACAGACATATCCACACACACACACTCTTCGGAATGAGTCAAAACAAGCCAGGCCCATATCAAATGCTTCTATACACCCACGTGCATGCGCATGTATGACAACCTGGGAAAGTGTTTGTGTTGTTGTCTGGCATGGTAAAGAAACAGAACTGAGGACAGGACTTCAAACTTCAAACAAAATGTCACTTAGAGATGGAGGAGGAAAGTTGGGAGTGGTTAGAACTCTTCTGCATGGATGCTGTCGGCCACAGGTAGACACGCTGAGGTGGGATGCTCTTAGTCGTGGAAGAGGAGGAGGTTTAAAAGGAAGTGAAAGGTGAATGGCAGTTGTTTTTGTTTGCTTGTCTGTAAAATGCTTATGGTCAGTGGGCCGCTGAAAAACCCAAAAGGATAACTATAGATATGTCATACAGCAAGCTCCTCAAAGCAGTGGCACTGTTAAACTATCTATTATAGCTTGGGACACTGAGTGGTGTTATTTTGTTGGAGAAGATATTCGAACACTTCCACCCAGTTCATGGGCTAAAGGATGAGGTGGGGAAGAAATGGGAGTCATTCACTTTTGCTTCTTCTACTTGAGTCCACTGATGACTGCAAGACACAAACACACACACAGTACATCATTCACACAAATTACCATAATGACGCCTCAGCATTAACACTGTAGATGGTGGTTCTCAGAGTGGGGTCCGTGAAGCAATAGCCAGGAGGTCTGTGATTGGTTTTGTGAGTGTGTGCGTGTGTGTTGGAAATCACAATCCCCCATTATCAAAGTTATTACATTTATTATTGTGTTCTCATCCTTATTAGCCTATTTGATTGTTCTGCTTTAATTGAATGGGTTTACTCCGATCCTCAATAACTCAAAAACAAATAGACTTATAAATAACGTCAACTTGAACCTAATATGTTTGTCATTGGAAGGTTGGAAAGCTGGAATGGAAAAAGCTCTAGGGCTCCAATAAATAGTCAGAATTATTATTGTCCATATTTAAATAATGAGCCTAATTTAAGTGGTTGGATTACGTTCCTGGCAATGATTCGGGGTGAAATTTGTTTTACAGTTCAAAGGGTCGCTGACTGTGAAAAGTTTACGATGAAATCACAATACACACACACACACACACATTCGTTACACATACACGTTTGTCTAACTATCCTCATGAGACCCTCTCACTGACATACACTCACCAAAGCTGCACAGTTGAAGACTGAAAAACATTGTCTTGTCTTTTTCCAATCTTCAACTCTCCAGTGTTAGTGAATGTGTGCATGCTGTAGCCTCAGATTCCTGTTCTTGGTACCTTGAAAGGAATCAAAACCTGATGCGTTCTTCTGTTGTTGTAGCGCATCCGCCTCAAGGCTCGGCGTGTTGCGCATGCCGAAAGATTCTATTCCACTCTTGTCCGTGATCATCCTTGGAGATCAGAACTTTCTGAAATACCCAAAACCTGCGTAAGACATGGTTAAAGCATGGCTAAAGGCATTGAGATTGCATCATGCCTAAATGTTATGCTTGATATGAATCGAAGCTCTTGCATGATTTTTTATTTTCCATTGCACTGCTACTGTAACATGATTGACTGCCTGGATATATACATGAATGACAAGGGTGTCCGGGTGTTCCTTATAAAGTAGTTATTAATTCCATGCTCTACCTAACCCTAACGCAAACCCTTACCCAAAGTCTAACTTCACTAACCAACTGGGAACCGCTTTCCTCATCGCAAATGTCCCTTGACCTCGTAGGGACACGTGATCCTTAAACCAAGGTCTAAATATCCGTCCCTTCTTTTCTTGCCCTGTGGCCCTTGCCATTGTGGCTGTGTGGTGGTGTGGTGGTGCAGCAGGCAGTGCTCCTGCCTCACAGTGTCCACGCTTCCAGGATTTCTCCCTTGATCCAGGGTTCCAGTGCATGTTCTCCACGTGAGGTTCCTCCAGCCTCACACATGCATCCCGACCACCACGTGCACTAACTCCACATGGATGAATGCACACTAGGTCTATACACTATAACGCATCGTAGATTTCAGTTTCTCGCCTTGTGCTGCTGTGGTGCCCGAACATTTCTAACTGATGAGCCAATTTCCAACACAATGTTGACAGTAATAATAATCGCAGCCTATATATGATTCTAGCTGCCTAACAGTAATGGCAGTGATATTATATGGCATTTATTCAAGAGATAGTTATCATGATCATTATGATAAGCCTGTAGGGAGACTGAACTACTGCCAGTGACGAGACGGACTGAGAGAGGGGGAGAGGGAGAGAGAGAGGGAGGGAGGGAGTACGTGATGAGGGATTTTAAGACGGTCGCTGTATTATTTGGAAGAGAGGGGGAGATGGAGAGAGAGAGAGAGGGGGAGAGAGAGAGAGAGAGAGAGGGAGGGAGAGAGATGCGATAAGAGCGTTTGGTCCTGTTCATATCCTACTCCGTCCTGTCACTGAGCACCGGCTGAGACTCGCGTCGCAGGAGAGAAACTCCACAAAGGTAATAACAACAACAACAATAACAATAATAATATATATACGTATATATGCACGTCTTTATGTTTGATTCCTGACACACAGCGTGTTACTGCGAGTGGGCGCACGTGAGACTGATGCATGCATGCATATTCCCTTGTGCATGATCGTCCTGTGCTGATTTTTTCTTTCTTGTTTTGCTTTTTCTTCTTCTTGCACGCGCCCGGTTCTGGGTGCGAGAGGAACAACGACCTCGTTTCCTCCTCCTCCGGATTGCACACACAAATAAATACATGCAAATGCATGCACGTGCGGGAGTGTGTGTGTGTGTGTCCGCACGCTAGAAGGTCTAAGTGGGTTTTTGTGATCTGTGCCCCCCCACCCCCTTCCTTCCTTAAACACTTGTCCAAAGAAGGGAAGATGATATTCGTGGTCACGGAAAGGGGCGAACAAGTGAAATAAGTGAAAGTCCTCGCAAGGCGCGCGCGAGTCAAGCAAAACATTGGAGCTAGCGGCGCGTGCAGGGTGCACAGCGCGCGGACCGGACCGGATGCACCACACGCGCCTAGACGGATATCGCATCCTATTAGGGCTGCTGATCAAATGTTTTGGGATGAGAGCAGGCGCTTGAGCGCGCGCTGACGCCTTGATGAATGAGCACGTGTCCATCCAAACGCGTCCTTCTTGGGTGCTACTGGGTGCTTTTTTTTTTTTTTTGGACTTGTTTCTTCCCCCTGTGTGTGTGTGTGTGTGTGTGTGTCTTGTTAATACCATATCGATTGTGTAAATCAATAAAGGTCAGCCACTTGTCGCCCTTGGCTTTTTATAAACCGGTTGCCCGTTGTGGTTAGACTCCAGGGTCATGTTAAGTGTTCAAGAGACAGACGCACGCGCCGAATCTCTGGAAAATAGACAGCACGGACGCACAGGTTCAAATAAGGGAGTAATCATGTCTGTGGTATCATATGTTGGAATATGTACTGGGGTTTGGGTGCTTTTATTTTGTTTGTTTTTTTGGTGCATGTATATATGTATATATGCATGCCACAGAGGACATAACGTGTGCCCACCCCATACCACATATTCACAAAGGCAGTCTTAAGTGAGCTTGATCTGTGTGTGTGTGTGTGTGTGTGTGTGTGTATGTGTGTCCATGTGCATAGAAGATCAAAGTCAGACCTTTCAGTCCCTGGTTTTCATCCATCCATCCATCCATGCATTCATCCATCCAGCTTAAGCGAACAGTGTTTAGATCTAATGAGATAGGCTAGGCAGGTTCGATCACTCTAGCTTTGATTTAAAACATAACCGTTGACCTTGCAAAGCTCCCCCACCCCCGCCCCCAAGCCTGTAGTAGCTATGAGCTTGTGATTGTTAACACCCATGAGTGCTTGTATTGGATTTACTCCTGTTAACGTTGAAATAGATATGACACACTGATTCAGTAACTTACGCCGACGATGGAATTGTTCTGTGGAGCAACCGGATGGCGACGGTCCGCTGACTGTGAAAGATTCACGTCCTTATAGTTATGGACAGTGTTTGGTGTAAATTTCTGTCGTGGGCCAGGGAAGACATTGGAAAAAAGTGAGGAAGCATAAATAAAGAGAGAGGGAGAGAGACGGAGAGAGAGAGAGAGAAAGGGAGAGAGAGAGAGCTTGTGTTAGCGGAAACATCTCAAGAGGTCTTTTAATACAGGTGTCCTCACACAACAACATGTGTATGAACAAGCGCATGAATGTTAAGGACAGATGAAGTGTTCACAGCCAGGCTTTTAAGAACACATTGTAATATAAGAGATTTCAAGGTTTATTCGGAAAGAATTCCCAGTGTATCATGATCATTAATATGCTTCAGGGTGAGGGTTCTCTGGAGACCTCCAGGAGTCGGATGTGTAGTTTTTATCTGGTATGGCTTGCAATCCAATTCTCCATAACTTGGTGGGGTAAAAACCCAGATGTGTTCAGTTGTTGAATAGTTCCACAATTAAAAAAAAAAAAAAAAAAAACAACTCTACGGCGCCGATAGATCAAGAAAATATCAGTTTGTATTTGAAAATCACTAGGAGCACCATGGGGTAAGACTGTAAAATGGGCACTCGGGTACAGTAGGTAGCTTATTAGATTCTAGTTTTAATAACTCAGATGTTTTGCTTAGCTTATTTCGAATTAGAACGACCAAAAGTACTGTAAAGAAGCATTCTTTATAGCGTTGTGATCGAGACAAAGCTTTAATAGGGACTATAACTTCTTAACTAAAAAGGTATTAAGCATAAGAGTTAAGATAATTACATGCCAAAGCACGTGGCTCATGTCTGAGATGCACACTGTCCAATGGTGTTCGTGTTAAGTTAGGTGATTCAAGCCTTTATTTAAAAAAAAAAAATGTTTTGGATTCAAAGCATGTTGTGGGTGGGAGGCAAAGTGTGAGAGCCAAGCGTGGGTGAGCTGTGTTGTGGGATGGTGTGTAGCTTGGCTCTGAAGGCGAGGGGGTGGGGGTTTCTGGAAGCACTTTGCTTTATGAACAGCTGAACTTTAGGCAGGTTGGAAATTGTAGTGATGTGGCAGAGATTGCAGTAGGTGTCTGGTCGCATGCTACGTTGTATAGATGAACATGACATCATTATCCCACACAGAACGTCAGAGCGGTATGTGGGTGACCGCGGAAGATGGTTTGGGTGAATATACAAGGGGGTGCGTTTCTTTTTTTAAACCCATTATGCGTGTGGTCATCGTGTACTTTAGAGATCCTGTTAGAAATCCCACATTCGACCATTTATACAAAGATAATTGTCTTATTCTATTGTCGGTTTCATCCTCCAGGACTCTTTGTTTCAAATGTGCCTCCGCTGTTTAGGTTCCTGTACTTTAGAGATTTAAATGGGTATTACACGCTGAATTACTGCATGACAATGATGGAATAATAGCTGCAGAGCTGTTCTGGAAAGATGGTCGTTTGTGAAGGCTTGGGGAATGGAAGATGCTGCCTGTTGCAGACAGATTTACACACTCCCCCGCCGACATCCCGAAACTCTGCTTCTTCAGGCGCTTAAATTGCCACCGTGCAGAATGACATGCCATGCTGCATTTGAGATCTGAAAATGCCATTTTCAGCTGCCTTGCCGGCCACGCGCATCAAGAGATGCTGCAACTCCATCCTGTTTATGTGCTGTCACGTTTGCCCTGTGCTGCAGTCCAAAAAACGTTCCAGGGCTAAGAGTTGGAAATCTTCTCTGAGATTGGATGGGGGTGGAATGGTGTTTTTTTCACTTCTTGCTGAGGTACACCCAATGGTAGGCCTACAGGGAGACGTAATATACCATAGTGCTGTCAGCTGTAATTCACATGATTTGTGCTCTGGAAGTAACGTCTACGAAAGGAGTCTCCAGCGTTCCCAAAGCCTAATTTGTCTTGCTGATGTTCCGCAGCCTTAGATATAAGATTAACTGCATTCAAAAGTATGGCACATTGTTCAAATTGCAATTGTTGGCAAATCACCGTGGTATAAGAAGAATAAATACTTCAATAATCCACCTCAAGGTGGCAAAGCCTGTCTGCTCCAGGTTAAGTTGCATCACGTAACCCTGGCATTGATTATTTTCCTATAACTGCACAGCCTGTCTGGTTTTATTGCCTACCTATCACTGAGCTGTGCTGCTATTACCTAATCTGCATCCAAAAACAAAATTGCCTCCACCGAAGGAAAAAAAAAAAAGCACACTAAACCTCATAGTCCCGATTACAATGCATGCTGCCAGTCACCAATCACTCACTCATTTCAATTTGCAGTGGAACTGGGACTGTTTTTCTGCACCGCACCTACATCATTACACCCACATCACACACCAAGCTGTTCTGTTTGCCTTCGGTTTAAAGCTTTGAAGATTTTTTTTTTTTTTTTTTGCTGCCGATTCATGCCTAAAGGAGTCGCTACATCAGTGTGCATCTGCATGCATGTCTGAGATTCCTAGGGTTAGGTTTATCAAAGTTTCCAGCTTGCCGATCTGGGGTCGAGATTTCTCTTTCATGTGAAAGAAAACACGATTACACGCGAGTTTCGAAATGATTCGAAAGCTGCAGTTAGCAAAAAACAGATCAGAGTATAAAGATACACAACCAAGTTGTAGTATGTCTAATTCAAGAATAAGCACAAAACAGGTAGCATGGTTTAATCGGAATACTGGGAACTAGCCATTGCTAGACGAGTTATTTGGCATCATTGAGACACGTGAAACCACAGTCACACTATTAAAACGTCAGAATGCACCCATGATGATGCACTCTCACCAATTTTGATGTGACGTCAAAATGTATCTCTACAATACCTAATCCTCCGTTGTGTCACTGCTTACGACTGAATGCCAGTGTTAGCTAACATCAGATAGTATACGACATTTTGTATTGGCAATGAAATGTGCACCAATAGCAAGCTAATATTAATTAGCTAATGTTAGGTAAGGCAAATGTTAGCTTTAACTTAGCTAAACTGTAACTTAAGGCAAAAAAATTAGAAACTAGCTAACGTTAGCGTTCATCCATAGTCACTTGACGCAATCTAATTCAGACACTCTGAAGATAAGAACCTAAAGAGTATTAAGCAAGCTAGATAGCTTCTTACATTAACCTACAGGTGTCTCCATCGGCCATAGAAGCAGGAAGTGGCCCATGATGTTTCTTTGATTAGTTCAAAAAATGTGTGAAAGTAATTGGTGGCTTTGACCAAAAACATACATATTCATTGGTGTTCTGATTGCTTATTTTAGTCTACTGTTATGGGTGATATGTCTAATGCTGCTCCCATGATTTTGGAGTTTTTTTGGTTTCACTTCTAAGGATGTAATGATTTGCTATCATATTCTGATATCTTCTGAAATGAGCGATTTACAAGGTGTTGGGTGCAGTGGTGTTGAGAGTGCTATTAGCATGGAAGCTGAAGCTTTGGAAGGTGATCTGTTTTGAGCCTGTAGATGAGGAAGTGAGAAAGCAGTGTAGAGTAAAAAGATTAAAGCTCTGCTGCATTATTCTCTTTATGTAGAGATTAAGGAAAGGCCCACTGGCACAAGTATTAACATGTATAGGAAATGTTTCAACTAATCTTAGGGAAACTGTTTCAACAACAAAAAAGGGTAAATACAGAATTTCATTATGACATAAACCTTGGGCACCACCGAAGATGCGTTATTCTAAAGGTCAATATGCAAGTCATTCAGAGTGGATTTCTTCTTTTAGAACTGTGGAGACAGCAGTATAGTTTATAGTGAGTTTTTAATGGTGTTAGCATGTCTGTGTGGTAGATTAGCATTTCAGAACCTGCGAACATAGGCATCCAATTGTGTGAACATACTGTGGCGAGTACGACTGTGTGTGTGTGTGTGTGTGTGTGTGTGTGTGTGTGTGTGTGTGTGTGTGTGTGTGTGGGAGAGTTTATTCCAGGTTCATCAAGAGCGTAATTAATAGAGTACGGTTCAGTTATCATGCACGCTAGTGCAGCACTGGATCTACTTGAAGAAGGCTTTTGATGAATGGGCAATTAGAAAGAGCCCCCTTATGCCTGGTGGCTGAGTGATCTCTTTTTAATAGCACTCTTGTTTCTTTGATAAAACGCAAAATGAATCATCAATACAACGGCCCAAAGAATGCTGAGCTTGTGATATTTTTTGGTAATAGGATGTTACAAACTATGTGTGTGCATGTGTGAGTGTAAGGGAGAGGGTTGCCAGGTTCTTACTGGTCTGGTGCACATGATTGCGTTTTTAGTGGATTTTACAGACTAATCGATAGTTAGGCAATTTGATTCAAAGTGTCCTTACACTACGATCAAACTTTCTTACTGAGCTTGTGAGGTTGTGTTATTAACAGCAAATGAATGAACCGAAAGTCTGGGTGTGTCAAGCAATTTCTCTTCTTCCCTTGTGATACATTAATTCTAATTTATACCAAAGTGTCGGCGAATTCTCGAACCTGAAGGTGTTAACTAATTTTCTGTAATGCCAGCTCTGGCGATCATTCCGTCTGTAACTTGTATAAGAGGTCTATATTGCCATGCTCATATACACAATTTCTGTAGTAACAATTCATTCATGGTGACTTGGATGATGGATGAGCTACATAATCCTAGGCTAGGAAACACCTGGTAATTCAGTGAAACAAAACATGAGGTCATTGGAATATAATTGGCATACCTTCCTGTAAATAGTAATTTATTTAACCTTTAGGGATGGGGTCTCCAGTGTCGGTGCTTTGGAACAGTTGCTAAGTTTCCCACCGTAGGAAATTCTGCAGGACAGAGGATTTATGTTTCATGGTTGCTTGGTAACATGATTAGCTGTGTTTTCTATCTTATTAACATGAAGGCTGGTGAAGGAACCACTGTTTATAGCTTAAAAGCTACAGTAAGTGATAATAGGAATTAACTTGTTTTGCCGACAATGTTCAGTGTAACCATAAATGGATAAAAAAAAGTTTGGTATTTTATATATAAACCGACATCCGGATGTGTTTCGTTCCTTTCTCACAATCGTCAACAATCCCACGGACCTCTTTCTACTGATCTATTAAAAAATCACTCACAGTCCAGTTAGAGCCAGAGACATTTTTTTTGTCAGTTCAATCCCGTTCCTTGTGGTTTTTAAGCATAGAGGGTCATATTTTATGCATAATTAATGACAGTTGCGCCGATTCTAAACAGCTAAAAATGCCTTAATCCGTTTAGATTCTTCATGCTGCCCGTTCTCAGAAATATAAGCTTGTATTTGAATTGAAGCGCTGGAACAAACATGGCAGAATGCACGAGCCAGCTGGTCCATCTGCAAACTGCAGTCCTCCATTGCTCAGGCCACGTGTTTAGCTTCAGAGCCAGTAGCCAGAAATATGACGAGTTGTAGGACGAGTGACATGTGCAGTGAGCTTCGAGCTGGGGTTTGGGGTGCTGGCAGGCATCCCAACAGAGCAACAGTCAAAGTGACGCCGTGCGGAAGGGCAGTGTTAACAGGCAATGGCTGTGCTGGACTGCCTCCAGTGGATGATTTATGGCAAGAAAGTGGTGCTGCTATTATGTCTTCAATTTGTTATTAGGTACCCTGGCATCAACCTGGCAATCCGAAGTGAATTGTTTATCATAAATACTTGAAACGCTGCAGTGCATTTTCGCATGGTCTGTCTTTTCTCGCTTTAGGACGTTATCCTTCTGACTGATCAGAGGCTCTGATCTTTGTGGAACCGTAATCAGCTTTTGAGTGCTTCATTGTTTCCTGTGCAGAAATGTGTCTAAGCTCATCTCAACCTAATGGGTACTAAAGAGGGGGGAAAGTCTCATGCTGTCTCATGCTGTTCGCTAGAATTTGAAGTTTAATGAAATTTGTAATTTAGCTTTGTTTCATTATGACAAAATGAGCCATGTCTGTGATTTATTAGAATCATACATTAGCGTAATTGGTACTCGTGTGTCCCAGTGATTGATTATTGATCACCATCGTTCTAACGACCAATCACTGATCTCCACTGGTTCCAACAACCAATCACTAATCAGCACTGTTTCCAATGTACAGTGATCACCATTGTTCACAATGACCAATCACTGATCAATCCCAGTGGCGAATCATTCATTTCCATTGTTCCCAATGACCAATCACTATTTCCCATTCACCGCTGTTACCAACAACCAATTGTTTATAATTCCCCATTGTTCCCAATGACCAAGTATTCCCAGTGGACAATCACCGATCACCACTGTTGCCAATGATGAATAACTATTCACCACTGTTACCAACAACTGATTGTTTGTAATTCATCATTGGATCCAATGACCAATCACTGATCACCATTGCTACGAATGACCAATCATTCATTACCATTGTTCCCAAATACCAAACTCTTATCAAAAACCAAATGATATTCACTGTTGCTCCCAATGCCTGATCACTGAACATCATTACTAATAACAAATCACTGATTCCCTTTCTTCTTAAAGATCCACCCAGTTACATCCTTCTTCTTTGTTTCGAACTATCTTCTTGGCTGTAAATGATAAAAGCAAGTAATTCCATCCATAACCATTCCCTGTTTCGTGATTCCTCCCTACCACTGCTTCTTTAAGTCTGCATCTTTATAGTATTTTTATGGGGTGACTCTAGAATACGTGAGCATAATAGTCTACAGCATAAGTCAAACACGATAGCCTCTTGGACTTTGTTTGCAACTGTGTCATTGTTAATGTCGTCCTGCCGCACGAAAATCTATGGTCAGGAGCCTCCCCTGAGTAATGTTGTATCGCGGCACTGTGCAGGCTTCTATTCTACTCTCCCTTGGGTAAAATCTCCCCAGATAGAAACATCTCGGAGATTGCCTCTGCCTCTTCATAACACAAACCCTGCACTCATTGTAATCCTCCGCCATGTAACTCGACTGATTAAAATTCCATTCTCATTGCAAAATGCAAACTCCTATTGATTGCATCAATCATTTACACCCTGTGATATATCCTGTCCTCGTTTGCCAAGATTATTTAACAGAAAAATAAAACAAAAAAGATATTTACATAAAACTGCTATAAAACATCTACGCTGTGTCGAGAGATATGAAAAAGAAAAGAAAAAAAAAACCAGAGACGTATTATTTGGTTAAAAATCTCTGTTCCATACACAGAGAGAAAGAGAAAGATGTGCTGAGTTGTAGATGTCATTGCTTAACCTTCATGTTACGAGTCAAACTCCTAGCTTGATTCATGACGCAAGTAAAAATCGTCAACCCATTCTTCTTGTTAGGCACTTGAAATAATTCAGCTTCGATTTGTTCTGACATTGTGAGCAGCTTTGTGCAAACTGCAACCGTAACACTGTAATATGTAAAAGTACCAAAGCAAATTCTGTAAATTCTGTATCTTGTGATAATCCGGTTTGAAACTGAGCAATTCCCGAGGTCTTACAAAGATTATTAGACAAGATGATCCTAATTCAGTTTTAGTGGAATTCTATAATGTGTCTTCTCCATGTAAGAATATATTTCAATGATCCTCTAATGATGAAAGAAAACGACTATGTTCTGTTAACGTAATCAATCTGCTCGATCTAGGCTTGTTTTGAAAACCGAGTCACGTAAATTCACACAAACATTCTACAAACTGAGCCTGTGGTAATACGGATATTTTTTCTCTATCTGTTGCTCACATTTTTTTTTTTTTACATTTTGCGTCATTTGGCGCACACCCTTATCCAGAGTGTCTTACGTTTATCTCATTTATATAACTGAGCAGTTGAGGGTTAAGGGCCTTGCTCAAGGGTGCAGCAGCAGCAGCTCGGTGGTGCTGGGATTTTAACTCACGACCTTCCGATTAGTAATCCAACATCTTAACCCCGGAGCTACCACTGTCCGTTGCTAAGCTTGTTGCTGACCTTTCACCATGGCTACCGCTGTATTTATAGCTGTCCTGTGACTTTTGCATTATTTTGCACGCCATCCTCCTATTGGTGACTTGGCGACTTAAGATTTGTGTCATAGCAGTGGTTACACACTGAGATTTTAATCAATCACTGCCAGAATTTTGCCATTAGCTGTCAATCTTATGATTAATTCTTTTTACCAGAGGCAAAAAAAATGGATTTTTTTGTAATGTCACACTCAACAGTAGCGGTTAATAACTCATGTAAAAATTAGACACTCAAGGCTTTAACAATATGCAGTCTTCCCTAAGCATTTCCTTTACCAAGCCTACTAAGGTTTAAGTGTTATAATTTTATTGTGGCAGTTATATACAGTTACTTACTAGCAAACATGCTTCAGCTGCAGTGTCCATCTTATCTTTGTCTCAAAGTTATTGTAGTAAAATGTGAATAGTTTGCCCAGCATGGGTCCCCCCCTCCCCCATCACCCTGCTCACCAGCCGTTAAACAGAGTCACCCTACTCTACACGTAGAAACCCACCAGCATCCTGAATAATCATATAACAGACTTGTGGCAATAAAATAACTCATTTGTTTATATTGATCGAAAATGTCCAACAAGTCGATTTCCATTCCGGTGGAATGGAACGCCAGTATGATGTGAGACAGAGTTAAAAGTAAAAAAAAAAAAAAAAAAAAGAAAGAAAGAAAAGGGCTAAATCTAATTCAGGAAAAGACTTAATGTCAGATTTCAGGTATTCTGGAGTCGACATGCTACTTACTTACATAAGGACTGGAAGTATTTATTAGATATCTAGTTCTGAAATGCATTAATAAAGATTGTAGATCAAAATGCAATAAAAATATAAATAATTGTCTAAACAAGAATTTACTTAAAGTGATAGTCAGGCTAGAATCATATGTGACCCGTGCCGGCAAAATGAGTCGGAATGCGCGTAGGCTAATTATGAGCTAAGAGGTAAAACATGGTTTCGGTCGAAATGAGATTTTCTCAAAAATGAATCAGTTATCGATCCCCATGATATAACAGCAAGAAAACATCCCAACTACAGTCGCTTCTCTCATCTACGGACATCGCATTAACGGATATCGGATGTAACGGACAAAATCCGCTGGTCTGAATACATAATCCATTAGCCAGAATGTCCGTATGAAAGCTTCAAAATCCCGTATGTAGCGATCTGAGTCCTGTAGTTCCACAAGTGATCGCTAGGTGGCGGTGGCATGCGCACAACTAGTTGTTTACAAGCATCGGATGAGCTGTTGTCTTGAAGCTAAACTGTCTTTGGTGGTTTTCACTGTTTTTCTGCCTAGTGCCATCATTATGCCACGCAGAGATAAGTCTATTGGTAAAAGAAAGCGTGTCAATCTTAGTATTTGCTAGAAATTAGAGCTCATTAAGAAGTCTGGTGTTTCTGCCTGGGACTATGGTGTGAACACACATACGGGAAATGACCTTTATAGTTGTATATACATATTTATTTACATTAGGATTTAATGTACCTCCCTATTTATGTTGGTCGTTATGCTGCTTGTCATGTGTACAGTACTTGGGGAGAACTATTATGGACCTTAGTGGTGTTTCTCCTTGTATTTCCACTATTTTAACCCCCCCCCCCCACACACACACACACACACCCTTCATATCATCAGTCTATTCACGTCAACAGACAACCTCCCCCCCAATTAGTCCGTTAATGAGAGGATCGACTGAACTTTTATTTTAAGGTTTGGTTCATTATGTTCATTCGTTCATATCTTCATTAATTAGTCCTTTGTCGTAATATTCCATGATAAATCCGTGTTTTTCACCGTGCGCTCGCGGCGAGACTGGGGAATCCCCCTACCCATGTTTGGTATCGTTGTGAAGCGTAGTTCCTTGTCTTTCTGACAATGTACATGGAATTGTATGATGCTTTTATGAACCGATGGAAAGCGGTTTTCCAAACCCCATTAGACGTAAACGAAAGTGCCTAGTTGCTAGGCGGTCATTTTTTGTCCGATTTCAACAATTCATGCCTCATTTTGAAGGTTTTTAGATGGACAATGTGGAAGTAACAATAACTCACTTTTGAAAATTTCCTCATTCCGACTCATTATGCCAGCACGGGTCACATATGCATAATGAATTTTTTTTTTCTGACATTTCACTCAGTATTCTCTCTCTGTCTCTCTCTCTCTCTCTCTCTCTCTCTCTCTCTCTCTCTCTCGCTCAGATGTTGGATACAGAAAATTTATGTTTAGACACTGACTGTATTCATTCATTTTCCATTTGGACTGGCTTTTGCGCTGGGAATTGCTATGCTCTAGTTTGTTCTCTCGCCTGCGCTCTTTGCAGAAACAGAGAAATGGAGTTCTCAGTTCGCTCAGTCAAACGTGAAATCACCAGTTTCTTCTCTTGCCTCACAGTCAGTGAGGTCTCACTCATGCCTGAAGGAAAAAAAAAAGATTTCCTTCACAAGGACGTCATAGCGGCCAGCTATCCACAGATTTCACCACATCTACACATCTCTAGTTTACATCTACTTCACCCATGCAAACGTGAATGACATGTTTGTAAGTGTGTGTGTGTGAGTGTGTGAGAGAGAAGTAAATTATGGTAAAGTGACAGTGAATTGGGTGAAGAGAAAAGCGTGTCTGTCATGTTGTCATGGTGTGATTTCTTTCCCCCAAATGCTACACACTCTACATTTACAGCAGCAGTGTTAAAAGCTGTAGTGACACCAGACCATGTCTGTCACTACCTGCAGCCAAGTGTGAATACCTGCATGGGGATAGCAGAGATATAGGAAAGGAGAATGAAAGAGTGAGAGACTGATAGGCGGAGGAGAGGATAAGGAAACTGAGGTGAGAAAATATGTGGATTTATTACAGCATATGTCAGTTTTGATTAAGGCTTGTGAGCATGTGGGTTTTCTTATGAACGTCTGCGGGTGCTTATTAAAGGAAAAATCCACCCTGAAACACATGAAATCTCTTTAGACTGAAATATTTGTTATGTGTTGACTGAATCGGGTGGCAGTTTGTTGGTTGGTGTTGTACTTTTGCTTTTCCTGTGCGAATTGAAAGCATTGGAGTGGCATGCTAATGTCACAGGGGGGACATTGTTATAGCTAGGGAAGTTACACTGGCATTTAAGAGGAGAAAACATTGCAATGATCACAACCATAATTAATAACAGTCTTTTTCTGTTGTAAGCCCCTTGAACAGATTTTCGTTTGTCATTTTCCAGTGGTTTTGAATGTCATATCAAAAGGGGAGTCAATGAGAGAGCATCTTTCTGGAGAATGATTGTAAATATCTGAACTCACCAGCCAAAGAAATACTCACCTCATTCAAGTGCTCCTTCAGAAGCTACACCCCCCCCCCCCCCATCCTGTGATTGCTGATTGGCTGGAATAATGTTGCGTGCTTAGGTCCAAGCAATTTTCTTTGTTTCCATGTTTACGGAGCCAAGGCTGTGTCCGAGCACATGATTTTTTCAGGTCGCATGCAGAATGGACATCTAGCAGACTATGAATAGATATTTGTGAATTTCACAAAAAGTGAAATTCTGGGTTCGAACCGATGACTGCACCTTCAATGAGAAATTGAATCTGAAGTAGAATAGATTTAATGCAAGTTTCATGTTAGTGCACCAGAAACTCAGCTTGGCTACAAGTGCTTTGGTGTCGATGGAGGTATTAAAAGTAATGAAGGTTAAAAATTTGGAAGCTTATCTGTTTGAGGAGCAACGATGAAGCAAGGTCGAAATCCCACTGGCACCATCAACATCAAGTAGACCGACATGAAAATAGGAAACTACGTTACAGGATAAAACCGTGCCGTGGTTATGATAGAGATTCTGATCTCGTGTTTGTGTGCATCAATGCAATTCTCAACTATGTGTTTGTGGGATATTAGTGGGGATTGTGATTGTGTGCTGCAGCTGGCAAAGCACATCTGTTCTCCTCCCAGCCTTGTCACAACTATTATTGAAGGTAATTAGCATAAACAGATCTCATCCCTTGCCCCTCTCCCCCTTCTCAGTTTCTTTTCTTTCCCAGCTTGATTTTTCCACCAAATTGAACTCTTTCCCCATTTCCATAGTCCTGCTTCTCTCCTTTGAACTGACCCCTTGTCCTAGCGCCACACTACAGTGGTGCTTGAAAGTTTGTGAACCCTTTAGAATTGTCTACATTTCTGCTTAAATATGACCTGAAACATCATC
>JAQLOM010000001.1:19369024-19385076 GCA_030068315.1 Chrysichthys thysi
ACTGTTATACGCTTAGGCTTCTTACTCTCACTACCATTTCCACTTTCCTGGGACCCGTAATGAAGCTTATAGAGCAAGAATGCAGAGAAGAAAAAAAAATCAAAGTTTGAGCAATCCTTAATTATACAAAAACTTACTGCAAACAACCAGGAAAACTAACCTTGCATGAGTCAACTTCTGGCATTAAGGAAGTGAGGAAGATGGGCAAGGAGGAGGTTACTGTAGAGCGAATTAACTGATCAAAGGGACATGTGCGTCTTTGTTAGGTACGCATGCACAATTGCGCAGTACGCAAACAGAAAATGGGAAACATTGGCGCGTACGAAGCGGAAGGGGGAAATGGCTGGGGCTGTGTTTGTTCGGCACGTGGTCGTGATCAGCTGCAAAATTTTGCCGAATTGTTTGGTCGGGAACCGATTTGTTCATCTTTGGAGGCGTTCATGACCAGAGGCTCCACTATATATACAAACATTTGATTAGCTCATAAACAGCAATTTATATACTAAAAATACTCCATATATTTAACTTGACTGTTGAAGTATCACAGTGATGAAGGCACAGAAATGTTGATATAATTTGAAGATAATGTAGGGTGCAAATCATAAAGGAAATCGCTTAAACGCCTGTTCATGTTAAATGCATACTTCCTGACAGTGGAATGTGTGCTCCGGTTGTAAAACCGGCTTCTCGTTGCTGCTCTTCCTCTTGAGACCTATCTGCGGGGGTAATGTAGTTGCTGCATACTTCCTGAATTCAGAGGAAGTTGACGAGGGCATGTTTAAAAGAGCATTAAAATCATGCCAACAGATTTATCTCAACTGCACCGGGGGCCATCTGCTGGTGTCGTCTATTGCAGGGCCCAGCATGGCTGAAAGCGATTAAAGTTGCTGTCTGACTTAAGTGAGTCATAAAGAGAAGGCTGAGGATTCATCTGTTGTCGGCATGAATTGCGGGTCTGGAGAGCAAATAATTGAAAAAAAAGGGGGAAAATAGAGGGAAGCTCTCTGACCTTGCTTCAAAGCTGGTCATTCCTTCTTCTTGTGCTAGTTTCCACCAATTACATCCATGTTACTCTGCGGCCTGGATTCCAAATGCAACAAGCGCCTTCAGGGTTCCTTTCTCTCTCTCTCTCTCTGTCTCTCTCTCTCTCTCTCTCTCTGTCTCTCACTCTCTCTCTTGCTTGCTCTCATTCTCTCTCTCACTCAATATTTGGTTAATCTCCCTCTTCAGAGACAATACTATTTCATGCAATAGGTTTCATAAATGTCAAATGTAACACCATTCTGACAACATCTAATATAACGAATTATAAAGCAATGTTGGTGTGGCTGTCGAGTATTGTCACTCGCTGTCTCTCAAGTGCTGTCACGTATCATAGAGATTGCTGTGATGGTTCTGTGCCTGTTTCTTTTCGAAAAGTCACTTGTGACAGTTGCTCTCCAGCAAGTCCATCTCCTGCTGTCCTTACATGGCATCTGACGAATCAAACAGCAACACCAAGGGCTTTTTTTTTTTTGTAATTTCTTTATGTCCAGCATATCTGACCTGTCTACGAAAAACACCTAATTCATCGGAAGTGCGTCCATTTTCATGATACATCTCTTAATTCGTCTCTTCAATACATAATGTTGTTAACGTTTTCTTGTACAGAAAATAAAACAAGCCATTTGCCTTTGGATACAGTCCTCAAAAATATGGGGAACATTTCATTCCAGAGTGAAAAGCAATGACGCTAGTGGGATAAAAAACAAAACAAAACAAAACAAAACATGATTTCTGTTTGTTGCTATGTATTAGTGACATGCAGGAAATGTTTCAAACAGAAAAGCAAAGCTTTCGTTGCTGATCGATGAACAGTCAGGAGATCAATGTGATAATGTGAAACAAGGAGCCAATAAAGGAAAACTACCATGCCCTTGAGTATACAGTAGGTTAAGGCTGAGATTGCTTTTCAGTATTGCATGTATGCAATGTGCTGTTATAAGTGAAACGTGGTGCGATAACACAAAGCCAGCATTTAATTCTTCAGGATTGTTTTAGACTGAAAAGATAACTCAATGTAAGAGCAATGCAGTTGCAAGATAAAGATTTCTGACTACGGCAATGTGAGAAGCAGCATGTTACTTTTTGGAAGTTTTTTTTTTTTTTAATAAAAACAGAAAATTAGGCTTATGTATGTACCGCACCATCAATGCGGACTGGTCCAAAAGCAAGATGTTATATTGGGTAGAGAACAAAGCATCTCGGTTTGAAGTAGACAGACTGTGAGATTCAACAAAAGGGGGAATTGTAGCAATCAACAGCAGTGAGATAACAGCAGTCAGGTAACACCTTGGCAATTAAACATCCTGCTTGAAAATGAGGATAAAATCAGAACCTTGCACAGTGGAGGTTTGCTTTTAAGTGTGGTACATTTCCTGCATAGCACTACCTTTTTTTTTTTAAACCTTTTTTTTCCCCCAAAAAATTTTCATTTAAGGTTTCCACCAGTCAGGCACTGAGTCTTCTTAATAGAGAAAGTGCCTTGGGATTACATTTATACCAAATTTCTGCACACTCCCACCCCACCCCACCCAACTGACCAAAATTTCAGTGCGACCCCAAATTACTGAGTTATCATGGTTAGATCCACAGAACACACACAGACAATCACACATGTGATATATGTGATTATTATACATATTGCGGGCTTACTAAATTGGGGTCATGTAATTACGATTGCCATTGAACCTTTGAAACAATTAAGAAAGGAAAAAAAAAAACGTGCTCTCATCTAAAGAAAAATGCCCTTGATTTAAACCTCTGTCTCTGGATAAGCGTTTTTAATTAAAGTGTTAACATGGGGACGTGAGATGTATCGCCATTTCCTCTCGCACCATAATTGTAGGAGGACTGGTGGACATATATTTAAATATTTATATATTTATTGGTCTATTTTAAAACAGAGATTGAACTATGACTGCTGCAATTAAACTGGGAGCAAGCGAGAGAAAGTCAATCAAAAGGTGGGCAGAGTTTCATAGACCGAGGGCAAGATCTTATGCAAGCGTTACGAGTTCCCGTGTCACTAAATGTTTCACTGGATTCAACTAAGCTATATGTCCTATTAAAAAAACAACAAAAAAACTTAATAGCCTTCCCAGGCTTACGGACCATTTGCGTTACCCGATTGGTAAGTTTCAAGTATTAAAACCTCTACCTTTTCCAGGCCGTTCTAACCTAATTCAAAGTTCCAGACCAAGAACCAAATTGTTTGGAATAAGCATAATTTGTAAGTCTTGCTGATAGGATTCTGTAAGCGATATATGAAGAACTGTGAAGGTTTGTTGATCTGCAAGTCACTGTTACATGCCTTCCTTATACAAGCACGTGCACAGACACGCACACACAAAAGCGTGAACATTCCTCTGCATCTCATCCTTCTCTCTCTTGTCACCACCCCAGGCTCTTCATCCATCTCTTCTTTTCTCTCATTGCTGTCTGTTTGGCTGTGTGTCTGCCTCCTCCTCCTCCTCCTCCTCCTCCTTCTATCCAACTGGTTGGTAATAACGTGGCCCATAGCTTAGAAGGAGATGAGGGACGCCGATATTGATGGCTCATCTTGTGACAAGGAAGACGGAGGTGCTCTATTATTAGTGGAGACAATAACAACAACAACACTGGCCATAATTGAATGAAAAGAGCCTGCAGCGGGCCGTCCTGCCGGCACCAGGGCCACTAGATCAGACAAAGTGCAAAAGTGAACACGAAGGTTGTTAGATTGCATGCATGGCAATGGATGGGAAAAAAACCCAAGATGCCATTTGTATTTAGTGTCCAGATGAACAATTCTGCGTTAATGAGTGAGATGACGAATAGTGAACTTGCAGGGTGCAGTTTTGTCAGCCTGTAACCTGAGATGCAGAAAAACATTCGATGAACACAACAAGGTGAAAAAAGTGCTTCTTGGTGCTACCTGGATTCAGCCCATTTATGCAAAGCATTCTGCTGCTTCTGATGTGTTTATTCCCATGCTCCTTTCACTTATGAATGAGAAGAAGGCTGCTAAAGAACAAAAATACTCCATTTTCACAGGCCACAATTTCACAGGCCATTTTTTCGGAAAATTTCTTTAATATACCGAGAAATGAGAGGCCATGCTACAAATAAAGACCCACGGCATATTTGTTCCTAATGAGAGCAAAATCTGTAGTGGTACACACTGGTTCATTAGGCCAAAATAATACACCTCGAGACTAGAGGGGAAGAGGAGTAAAAAGAGTTAGAGTGTGGTAGGAGAGAAAGCATAATTGAAAGGGAAAAAAAAAAGATATGCACTACTTGTATAGAACTGAAGAAAAAAAACTTTCTAGACAGGCTAAAATATTTTATTGGAGTTAATTGTAGGGGGCTCTTTCTTGGCTCAATCAGTGATGAACGCTTATCAGTTTGTTAATGTTAGCAGTGACTTTGCTATACAAAGTTTGGCGTTCCACCTAGTTCTATTCTAGGCCCATTGATTTTTCCCTCTGTATATGCTACCTCTGGGTACAATTATTTGTAAATGCTACTGTATATGTTTCAGCAAAACCAGACGACAGACAACAGATTAATAAACAAGGTGTAAAGAAGATCCAGACACTGTACACTGTTAAACGTCCTCCTACACCATTTCGCCAAGACAGAAGTACATGTACTAGGACCACAGGCAGACAGAAGTAAGATTTCTGATTATATAACACATGATGGCCTTTGAGTTACATCACAGCAATGAAAGACCTTTGTGTGATTATTGACTCGGTTGAAGCGGATGTGGATGTTACTAGTATAGCTTTTGCTCCATCCTCGAAACATAACTTAAAGGTATCATTTGGTTACATAATGCCGAAAAACGTCCATAGTTTTGTTACTGCTAGTTTACAAAGACTACTGCTTGAACGCTTTACTGTTTGGATGGTCCAATGCATAAACAAGCTCACCGTAAACCACGAACCAGAATATTTTACCATATTACTCCTATGTTATCCACACTACATTGGTCAAAGTTGTTAAAATGATTCTATCATATTATAGTGATCTTTCTGCATGGTACCTGAATAAAATTTTGGTCAATTATAATCCACCATATCTGCTTTGATCAAAAGGCCATCATCAATATCTGCTTTATCCTGGTCAGGTTTGCAGTGTTTCCAAAGCCTATTCTAGGAACACTGGTTGTGACATGGGAATACACATGAGGAGGCTTTTATCAGAGCCAATAAAAAAATTCAGCAGGGGGTAGTGCTCTTTCTTACAAAGCCCCCAGCCTTTCACTTCCACCAGTGTTCAGGACTAGGTCTTTTTCAGGCAATATTTTTGTTAACAGCTTTTCTTTGAGGTAAACGTGCAAATCTGGGGGAAGGGGTGGGGGGTTATGAAAATACAGTTTTCGATACTCTTGCTCATCATTCAGGTTTGTTTATGGTGGAGTGGTGGGTTGCTGATGTCCCAGGGTGCCCTCATGCCTGTGTTACCTTCTGGATCTCATTTCGTTATGCTGTCATTTCATCCTGATGCTCTGCTTCTGCTTGGAGCTTCTGCATTTGTGCCTTACCTTCTGTCGCCGCACTGCTTTTTACCATGGATACCCTAAAGCTTTGCACTTCCCAATAACATTTTATACCCAAGACTCACCCTTGCTTCAGTGGATAATCTCACCAGGATAGTTTAAATTTGTACCCAAGAACTGCTGCTGCATTCATAAAGACTGTCTTGTGCTCATACCTGGACTCTTATTCACAATATACACATGGGGTTCTTACTTGCTACTGTTTGTTTTTAATACCTTTTACACCTGTATACCTTAAAGTTTATAATCCTGTGTTACCTACCGAGGAGGAGGTGGATTCCCTTTTGAGTCTAGTTCCTCTCAAATTTATAGTTGAGGTCAGAAGTTTAGACATGACCATCATGAATATGAACGTCATGATATTTCTCTGAACGGTTCTTTTTCCAGGGAATAATTTTCGTACAACATATAGCTTTAAGAGAAGAAAAGAATCTGTTGCACAAGATTTTTAATTTATTTTGGGTCAAAACACAGGGTCAAAAATATAAATATAACACACCTACTATTTGGTGAACTGTCCTTTAACAAGTTTAACTAGAGGTTATGTTGAAGAATTCTGAGGTTCATCATACAAGTTCCACTGGGAGCAAAACAGCTCCAGCGCATGATGCTACCATCACCATGCTTAATAGTTGGTGCAGTGTTTCTCTGTACCTCTGGCCACTGTAACCAAAGAGCTCAAACTTCGTCTTGTCTGACCATAAAACTTTTCTCCGGAAGGCTTTTTTGTCCATCCGGTCAGCTAACATTAGTTGAGTTTGAAGGTGTGGACTTTGGAGCAGGGACTTCTTCCATGGATGGCAGCCCCTCGGTCCATGGCGATATAAAATTCTTGACTGTAGACAGCATCCCAGCAGCTTCCAGTTCATGACAGGCCTGTATCTTGATGGTTTCTGGATTGCTCCTGACCATCTGAGCCAATTTCCTCTCAGCTGAGGGTGACAGCTGGGTCTTAAAATGTTGGCAAACTTGCTATGCCTCCTATTAGCTTGTTTTTGTCAAACAAACCCTTTTTACGCTGTGCCCAGAAAAGCTATCAACTGTAGTCAGTCATGATCACTGACAGGAAGTTAAGAGGACTTGGCCTTGGTAAGTTAAAAGACATTTTGTAACTTTTAGCACCACTGAATTAATAATAATTTACATATGCGTGTGTGTGTGTGTGTGTGTGTGTGTGTGTGTGTGTGTGTGTGTGTGTGTGTGTGTGTGTGTGTGTATTTTTGACCCTGTGTCGATTTCATAAACCTTAAATAAATTAAATTTGTGCACAGATTTATTTTTTTTCTACTAAAGCTGTATGCTTTACATTCGTTCTTGCCCAGAAAAAGAATTTCAGTTCAAATAAATGACTCAATGCCCAATATATTGGCATGAAATTCATGTCCATGATGAATGTATGTAAACCTTTGACCTCAGCTGTACATCTGGAAGTCGTTTTGCGACAGTGTTTTTGTTTGAAAGTGCCATGAAGAGACATTGAACAGAATAGAAAATAATTATAGAAGGGAATGAATATTAATGCAGTATTTCTGCGTTGTGTATTTGGGGAATAATGGTAGACAGAGAAGACCATACTTAGCCCTCTTCCACAGTAGATTTATTAAAACAAAATAAAACATCAGATATAGCACTCGACAGATAACATCTCTGTGAGTGAATTTTTCAGGACCACGTTACAGCAAGATGGCATTTACTTGTTTCAGAATTTATGGCACCCATGTTCCTTGCTAAAAGAAAAGTTTTTCTTTATCAAACTTTCCCTAAGCATGAAAGAAAATAATGGAAAGCGGACATGCTCTGAGACAGTGTGTAGCTCACGTGCTATCTCGTTGCCCTCAGGCAACGTTCATTTCTCGTCCATTGTTGGTGGATGGATCGATGCATCTTGGGTATCGTACTGTTGATGGATGCCCTATCTTTCTGGTGTCACGGGGCTGAAGTGAAGACTGCTGCCATTTATTCTCTTCTCTTACCCACACCATAAACTGAAAAAAGAAAACTCTTTGTGTGTCTTATTTCCTCATTTCACACGAGTGCCACTCGTTCAATATTTACAGGTAAAACTGTTGTAGAAAGCGAAGCGATATGCACGATGTTCAGAACTTTATTTCTGCTTTGGTCTCTGTAATAAAAAAAAAAAAAAGAAAAAAGATGATTATGAAAAAAGGGCTGACATTAAAGGGAGCAAATGAGAGGCTCTTTTTAATTCTGTCCCTGTGGTAAACATTCTGGTTAGGATCCTTTATCCATGGGCTAACGAACACGGTGGAGGTCGGTCTCAATATCATGTCGTTGCTCATTTGGGTTTTTTTAATTAATGGGTTTTAAAGTAAAATTGCAAAAGTTTTAATTAAAGGGAGCAGGGTGTTAATTATAAAGAGGCTTTAAAGTGTGAAGGATTTAGACTGTTAATTAAAGAGGAATTTGTTGCGAATGATGCTAGCAAAATCGTGCCAAAAATGCGACATGTTTCCGTCGTGAAACACTGTCCCGTCCTTGTGTTCTCCTTCTCGACTTCTTTATATCTCCTTCCCTTTTCGGTCTGTTGTTTGCGGTGTGTAAGGTATGAGGGATTAGGGAGATGGAGCTGGGATGTGGAAGTGATGCAGGCAGAGCCTTCAATCACTTACCTTACCTGCATGCCAGAGATTGAATTAGCGCGCTCAGCATCCTGAGCGCATGACTTTTTCCGAGGTGTTTGCACCGCACTCGCCTTTTGTTCATCTCCAACCACTCATTTTCTCCGTTCATCTTCCGGGCTGAACAACACGTCTTTTTTTCTCTCCATCACTCGCAAAGTCATTCATATCCACTTCCTCTGCCTGATCTCTTTCTTTTGCTCTCTCAGTTCGTTTGCCGCACTCTCATTTTGCCTCTGCTTTCCCCCATATTCCTCTACAGTATCATACGTGTGGTGATTGTTTTTTGGAGCCATGGTAAATTAGGCTGAAGTGATTAGCTCAGTTTGAAACGTGATTACATTGCTTTGCTGATTTGCCTGGCAGATGCCCTTAGCCATGGAGACTTTAGAGACGTAGGTTGCGTCTTTACATGCGGCCTGCTCGCACAGCTGGAGATTTCACCAGAGAGATTCAGGTTAATTGCTTAGATCATGCATGCTGCACTGGTTCTCTTACACAAATGCATTACCCACTCCATTGCTCTCCAGAGCCAGAAACTTTCTTCACCGCATCTCTCTCTCTCTAAACTCTCTGGATGGAAATATAAATGGCAAGTTTTCATCTTTAAGTAGAATTTAACTGTTGAATATATTTTTTTTCAATGAATAATGGCCTTAGATGGGTTTCAAAATCCCTAGCACATATCATTTTTTCCCCTTTTTAATAAATAAGCCTATCTGAAGAGAGAAGCAGATGCAATCTCAATGCACAGAAGTCTACCCACCGGCTAGATCCTACACAGGTTTGGCTATAATCTCAGTGTGCTTGGGCCTGTATTATATAACAGCTCCCTGCTCTTTCTCTCTCTTTCTCTAATCAGCGGCTTTTACTTAGCCTCGCTTGTGCCTTGCTGTGATAAAGAAAGCGGTTCACACATGACTCACTGCCTCATTGCAACACTGCGATATATTCGACGTCGGCTTTTTTGTAGTCTCCATTTTCAGAGATGTTGTGACTAATGTGACGAGCACTTCAATGGTGGCCTTGCAGAGAAAGGCAGGCACTCCCGTGTGTTGCTTATGATTTCACATGGCTGGAATTAATGGTTTTAATTACAGGCCTAAATTGTGTGCATGAAATCACATGATGTCTGGAGTTCAATGAGGTATGTGCGTGCACAAATCAAAGTAGGCATGCATGGATGTTTCTCCCCCTCGTAGTGCTCGCCTTAACATAAAGACAGAGGGGATTACGATTTATCGCCTGCCAATCCCTACTCGTCTAACTAGGCCTCCTTATCTGTTTATCCCTGCCGCTCTAATCTTCATCTCATTCCCTCTGTCCATTGGCCTCTGTGTTCATGCGCCTCCTTGCTTTAATCTGTGTCTCATCCTCTTTCTCCTATCTCTCTGGCACTCCTGTAATTCTGTCTTTCTTTATCTGTGTGTGTGTGTGGGGGGGGGGGTGCACCTGCAGCTGCATACATTGTGTATTCGTTCTGCATATGCCTTCATCAAGGAAAAGTCAACCCCACTGCCTTCATTGGAGGTCGTCATAGTCAAAACAGACAAACAATCCGAAACAGAGGGAGGCACAAGGCTTTTTTTAGCATGAATGTTAATCAACAATTTTATGATATAGACACAATAAAAGATGTTTTTGTTTCCCTTTGAACAGAGCTTTTTCAAGTTATGCAGCTCTGACTCCTTTGTTCTTCTTTGCACTTTGTAATATGTGATATGATGGATTTTTTGTTCGCAGGATGGTGCCATTCTAGAGATCTGACAAAAATGACAGAGAGCTGCATGACAGAGGGGTTAATATGGACTGATACTTTGGAGCCAGGAGTACTGGATAAAGAAAGTGAGCGAGAGAAAGAGACAGCAAGAGAGGGGGGGGGGGGATAAAGAAACATGAGGGGAAAAATGGAAACTTTTACCATACAGTGTTGTGCATTAATATTCACCCCCTTGACATTTCCCACAGTTTGTAGTGTTGCAACCTGGAAGTGAAATTGACGTATTTGGCATATATTATGTCATGAATCTACACAAAATATCCCATAATACTGAAGTGGGAGGACAAATCAATAAAATTGCAAAAGTATTTACAAATATATTAAAAAAATCACCATAGTGAAGCATGCTGGTGGTTGCATCATTTGAAGTATTACCACCCTTATCCACTTTGGTTGGCCTCTTCTAGGCAAAGTCACATTAATGATATTGTCAAAATTGAGATTGCATAGGTATTCACCCCCACTGACTTGGAACCCCTAAATTAGTTCTGGTGCAACCTGTTGGCATTGGAGGTCACATAATAAATTTAAATGAAGTCCTGTGCACAATTAAAGTGTCCCATGATTTTAATATAAACACATTAGTTCCTGGAAGGTCTCAACATTTCACGTCAAGTGGGTTTTATTTGTCATTTCAACCATATACAGGCTACGTTCAGTTACTACTTAAAGTCGGACTAGACAGACAAGGGACAGGACAGACAGCAGACAGTAAAAGACCGGGCATAAGTAGACTTGTAACATTTGTTAGTGAATATACCTAAACGAACAGCACAATGAAGATCAAGGAAGTATAAAAAAAACAAATCCTAGACAAGGTTCTGGAGACAGTAGACAATATCCCAAAAATATCCAATTGTGCATATTTGAAATAAATGATTTTTAAAAATAGGAAAGACCAGGGAACATCAGCAACTCTGCCTAAAGGAAGCAGTCCAGCAAAGGTTATCGACCATGTAACAAAGGCTAATCATTAGTCAAAAAAAATAACTGACGTGTGGGAGTGCTAACGAGACAGAGAAGCAATGTAAAGAAAGAACAAAAAGAGAGACAAAACAGACAGGAAGTTGAAGAAAAAGTAACAACAACAGAGGACCACAAATGGAAACGTGTGAGCAGGTAAATGAGGCAGAGCGGATAGCGAGACAATAGCGAGTTAGAAGGGAAAGGTGTGAGGGATTGATAAGTGAGAATGAGAAACTAATTCTCACTTCACTCTGAGCTGAAAGATTAAGGAAGTATACAGATAGAGTGGGTTGAGAGAGATGAAGTGGCAACTTACACTCAGGGCCACTGAGAGATCTTTGAACGAATGGCTAATACCCTGGTGTAGGAGAGATGATGGCAGGGGATAAATGAGTGATAAAATAATGCAAGGATAGATAAATAGAAATGGAAAAAAGGACGCTCTTGAAATTCTTAATGGAAGGCTAGTAGGTGACATTAATGCCTTAGTCACTCATAATACCTGTATTTATTTATTTTTATTTTTTTTAAAGAAAGAAAGCGATTGGAGATAAACTTCCATTCTTCCGTTTCTTATTATTTTAGATATCCGAGCAATTCTCTGTTGATGTCCCTTAGAGCACTGGTTTTCGAAATAGGGCTTGTGAAACATAGATAAGGGCTCTGTGATTTTTATGTGTTTAGTTACAGTGGGGGAAATCACAACCATCGTTATCAAAGTATTACATACTTAGCGCGTATGGTTATTTTGCCTGTTTGGCATGTTATATGGATTGAATGGGCTTTGCTTAGACCTCAAGAGAGCGAAAACAAGTAAAGAAATGAAAGCCTTTTTGTTCATAATCCAAGGTCCATGAAATCTATTTTATACTTAAAGGCTGCAAAACCCTGACTCAGAGAATAAGGACTTTAGGTGGCAGTGGCAGCTGTGTGGATGTCTATGGTGACTGGAACAAAATCCGTGAACAATCGAAAAGCAAAAACTTTTATGAATAGAGTGTTAAACCGTATTGTTTGGGTAAGAAAAAAAAAGTTATTTTAACCCTGGAAAACCCAGACCACATAGAAGGGTGAACTAAAAGGTCGGGTCAAATATGACCCCAGAGCTGCTACAGGGTCAAGAAGCACAAGAAGAATTGCATCATGCATAAGAAGATACGCAAATCTCAGAGGAAGAGTTTGTCCTGTTGTATAATGTCAATAGGTCAGAATGCCCCAAACAAGAATGCGCCCTAATTCCAATTGCATTTTAACTTTTGGGTGTTTCTGTTTCTGATTAACTTCTAAGGGCTTCTAAAATAGCAGAAACTCATTATGATATCAAAGTTGACTTACTCTGATTGCTTTGGGTCTCTGACGTCGTTATGTGTCTGACATATCTTCAGAAAAATGGATTCAATTACAAATGCCTTTGACCGAAATGCTCTGAAGGAATAGTGTTGTAATAGTGTCTTTTTGCTGTAGTTGAATCATGGGCTAGTGCAGGAGGATACAGCGAGTCAAATTTGTGTATGTAAAGCTTTGAAGCTTTGAAGTCTTTAATACCTGTCCCAGTGCTACTTGGTTGAGGAAAAACATACGCAGATGCACATGTAGAATCTGTTAAAATGACAAGGTGTGTTGAATTATAGTGCTTATGTCTTTTCCTCCGTGGTAGATACCTCTCTACTTACACAGATATGGACGTGGGATTCTTCTCTTTGGAAAGTCCTCCTAACTTTCACCTGCCTTATGTTCTGCTGTCATGGCCTCCTACACTTGGTGCTCTACTTGCTGCACTACTCTGCTCTTTTTCAATACATTTAAATAACAACCAACTACTGCAGGTCTACCTGGGGTGACTACTGCCTGCCCCCTACTCTGGGTTTAAATTGCTGCCTTTGCATCGTGACCTTGAGCAGCTGTTGTCATGGCAGGAGCAATGAGGGGGCCAGCGACCACATGGGTATGAAGGGGAGAAAGAGGAGGAGGGCTGTCTTACCTCTTAGACATCTGTGACACTGGCTGCCTCTCTCTGGAGCCGATCCAGACCTTCCTCTGCTCACCCTCTTCTGCTCCATGTTCCCGAAATATGACCTCTCAAAACCCCCAAATAGTATGTCAGCTTGTAACACGGCATAGGCTTCTGACATGCTGCTGCTAAAACTAGCACTGAAATACTGCTTCAGAAAACAGTGTTGAGACTACATCATCAGAATAAATGCACTGCACAACTCCCCCTGACATAAAAATGAATTTATCTTCGAACATAATGTAATGAAGACTGAACTTGAGTCCATATTAAGCTCTAAATCTGTACTGAAACCAAACTAATAAAAAGCCAAGCAACCAGTTTATTGGAGTATGCCCCATAGCTCTACCATGGAACATCAAGCAAATGTATCTCAATTTTGTACGAGAGGGAGCAAACCAAACTCCTAAATCTGTTCCCAAATAAAGGCACTAAAGAAATAAAACCCAGCTAAATAAAACCTGCAAGCTGTTAGCGTATCTCATGACACTGAACTAACTACGTCTACTGTACCAATGCTGGCTGGAATCTGCCCTGGGGCACAGTCCAATTAATACTTCACAATATAAAAGAATGCAGTGTTCCTAATGACCAGAGATAGTAAAGAACTAACCTAGAGTATCAGCGACAATAAGTTACATTGTGGCCTTGTTTTGTGGATTTATGGGGTTTTTTTGTTTCTTTGTTTTGTTTTTTTGTTTTTTTTTTTACCACACACACACACATTGAGTATTATTACAAAGTGTATTAAATAGCCATACTGTAAAAGCTTTTCAGACAAAGAGGGCAGTATTCAAAGTTGCTGAGTTAAGTCAAAGAACTATGTCAACGTTTATGTTAGGAAAGTTAGGTGTATTCAGAGATGGGTTAAGCTTAAAGTTGCATATGTTGATTTGAATGATGTGATATCTAATGGCAACTTTTTTTCTTTTGTGTACACGGGTCGGAGAATGGGTTTCCCAATACCATCTAGAGTTCAACCTTTAAACACCAGCACTTGCCTTTAAGCCTAAAAATACATGAATTGAATATGTTAAAAAGACTTATACAATAATATGTAAATCAAATTCCCATTAAAATATATTTCTAATATTATTGCAAGAAAAGTCCCAGTCGTTATTATGACATTAAATATTGCAAATATGAGTCAACGACATGTTATTATTATTATTTATATTATTATTATTATTATTATTATTATTATTATTATTATTATTATTATTATTATTATTAACATCACTTGTTAATCGGCAGCTTATAAAATAGCACATTCTATTATTTTATTATTTTTTTAAAACAGTACTCCGATGGGTTACTAAAACAAAAGACTAAAACAAGGTAATGATATAAGCTATCAAGCCTTGTCAAATTTAATAAAATAATTCTGATGTATTTATTTCACTGTACTTTCCTGTAATGAAAAAAAAAACGCATTTCGAAAGATAAGATGACTGATCTGCTTGGCAATACAAATTCATAATAGACGCACAGTAATCAGTCCCTATTCAGTAATATTTTGCCTAATTTTTACAGTGAAAAATATGTGAATTTCAGTGTGACACTGTAGTTAGGTTAAACTGTCAGTCTTAATACTGCTCCTAGCTCAAGAAAATGCACATTAGTTAAAGTTGAGACATGCCTCTGTTTATCTCAAACTCCACCCTGCCTACGTAATTCTCACATAACTGTCTGAAGAGAGCTTAAGAATGTAGTTATGTGTGAGGCCTGAATACTGATGTATGCAATTTCAGTATTAAATCAACTCTGAACACTGGCCTGAAACCGTAATGCAGTTCTTTTAGGGAGAAAGGAAATAAGAAATAGAAAACAAATTGAACCATATTTAAGAAAAAAACCCCACATTTATCTGATATTAGGGAAATGTCATTAGAATTACAAATCAGACAAGTCAGCAGCATACTAAACAGAGAGAGAGAGAGACATCGAGACAGAGAGAGAGAGAGATGGTAATGGGGAAGGGAATCTGTGACTTGAGGGATTAAAAAACTTGAAGCTTGAATGCCTTTGTGATATGGTTGCACACAACTCTATGCTTATATCAAGTGGAACTGAAAAAAAAAAAAGGCAAAACCTTGCTGAATGACTATCTGTGCTCTCGGATTAAAGAAAACCTCCGAGCAGCTTCCAGAATTCTGAGATTATACGTTAAAACTGAGAGCTTGACCTCCCATGAGTCTGTACTGACCAACTGGAACTGTTTATGCAACACTCAACACCTTAAAAACTGTGTAACAGGATCACCAGTAAATGAAAAAAAAAAAAAAAAAGCAGCAAGTTGAGGTCTGCATAATATGATGTATGATATTTCAGCTCTTGAAACAGCACGCCAGTTAGCAAAGAAGGCGGCAGAAATCGATGACAGGAAAATGAATCGGTTACAGCGGTGTTTATCATTGAGCGTTTTATAGCTGTGCAGTGCAGTAGTTATGTTTTATTACAATTAAAATCATTATTATTGAGGGGAGATGTAATAAAAAAAAATACAATGCAATATGACAGTCTTGCAAAACTCATTCACAAGCAGAACCTGAGTCAGGGTCAGAATTGGTGAGGAATTGTACACGACAGTTTTAGGTATGAAAGAAGTCTGGCTATATGATAATTGGAAGGAGCTTGCAGCCAATCAGGAGAGAGCTCGAGAGCATGTGAGTGTTGGTGAACCAAACAGAAGTGAGAGTGAGAGTTTGGTAATAACCTATAAAAGTAAAAAGGGACTCATGATGGAATTTTAGGGGTTTATTTCTGTCTAAAGAGATGTTTATGCTTTTTGCGAGAACCATTGAACCTCTTAATTCAGCTTTACTATTAATTCATTCAATATTTCAAATTTGGTTATACAGTCGTCCCTCACCTATCGCTGGGGTTACGTTCCAGAGCCCCCCGTTAAAGGTGAAATCCGCGAAGTAGCGACCTTATATTTATTTTATTATTTCTATATATTTTAAGGCTTTATAAACCCTTCTCACTCTCTTATTAACCTTTCCCACACTCTTATAAACACTTCCCATGATCTTAAACACTTTCTACACTCTTAAACCTATGTCATTT
>JAQLOM010000001.1:19458878-19470843 GCA_030068315.1 Chrysichthys thysi
GCCAAAAACTACCGGTAGTGTCTTCTTCTTTGCATTGATCTCTTGCGTCTGTCATGTTTTAGCGCCCCCTGATGGCACTTAGCGGAGAAAAATCTATAGATAAGCCGCATTGTTGTACAAGCCGCAGGGTTCAAAGTGTGGGAAAAATGTAGTGGCTTATAGTCCGGAAAATACGGTAATGACATGGCTGTAAAACTTTATTTAAGCATGTGCCTTTTATTAAATGTTACGGTAGCTTCATTTTTTTGGTAAATTGTTGAAACGGATAACTGTTGGTCATGGATGGCCCAGTCAATCTGGATGGCAATTTTATATTTTGTATTTATTCAAACAATTTAGACAAATTCTCCATCCCACTCTTTCTTGTTACTACAGTCTTCTCCTGTTCAAGGCTACTCTCACTCAGATCCATTAAATTATGTCTTAAAGTCTGAAGGTTGAAATCATTGCGTGGAATTGTAGGAGGTTGAACAAATGAAATAAAGTCAAGTAGTTATTGACGAGATTAAAATGAATCAAGTGAATGTTTTGGGTTTTTTTTAAACAGGTGTCTCTTCTGCTGTCTGATAATATGCCTACTGTGGTGTTTGGAAGTTTGTGAACCCTTTAGATTTTTTTCTATATTTCTGCAGAAATATGACCTAAAACATCATCAGATTTTTACACAAATCCTAAAAAATAGATAAAGAGGACCCAAATAAACAAATTGGACAATAGTACTATATTTGGTCGTTTATTTATTTGGGAAAATGATCCAATATTGCATATCTGTGAGTGGCAAAGGTATTTGAACATTTGTTACATAAATTCAAGTAAACCAAATACATCAACATAATGTGATGTTTTAGGTCACATTTGTGCATAAATATAGAAAATTCGAAAGTGTTCACAAACTTTCAAGCACCACTATATGGTTAGTAAGAGATGGTAGGGACAGGTGTTCTTACCCTTTGGCTCTCATTCACAATGGACTCTGATTCTTATCCTTAAAACTATGCTTTTTCATGTTCTAAAAACTTCCAGAGACCCCGCAGTCAGGTATATCATTGTACAGGGTATGTTATTATCTGTAAGACTAAACCTAGTTCACGTATATGATCCCAACGTGGAGGACCGTAAATTTTTTGCTGTTCTTGATAATTTGTTGGCTGCTCAATCCTTACAGGTCAATACATCATAGGAGGTGACTTTAATGTGGTTTGAGTCCAGATGGGGAATAGGTCATCTGTTTCTTATCAGTCTCATTCTTGAGCAAGAAATTCCATTAAGCACTTTATTGGGGATTGAAATTTGGTTAACGTTTGGAGAAAGATGAAGCAAAGTACCACAGTATTCTCCTGCCATTCTGGCACACACACAGTCATTACATTGTTATTACGATATATAGGTATACGTAGTGATCTCAGATCTTGATCTAGTGTCATTGACCTAATGTGGCATTAATCTGGTGGTGTGTCCGCCTTGGTGGTGTTTCCAAACAAGATGTCCTGGAGACCCAGTATTTACAGCTTTTATTAGTATTCAAACTGATATGTGTTTAGACTTCAGCCTCTGCAAGATGGTGGGCTCTTAAAGCTTTCTTAAAGACAAACCCATAAGCTTCAATAGCACAACCACAAAACATCAAACTGCTTTACATAAAAATTAAAACTCTTCAGAGGGAGGACTTTCTCAACAAATCCACTCATTCGCATTAAAAAAAATGCACTTAGAGCCTAATGCAAAGTATAGTTTAATGAATCTTGAACAAATTTTTACGACCAAGGGGACAAACTTGAAAGGTTCTGGTTTGGCATATAAAGTAGCGCCAATCAGAAAGAACCATTAACTCAATTGAAGATGCTAAAGGTGAGATGATTGTGGACCCCCTTGAGATAAATTATTCTACTTTCAAACAGTTTTATGAATCCCTGTACAGCTCTGAATACCCCATTACTGATGACGCTCAAGCTAGAATTCTCAATAATCTTGAATTCCCTCATATCTCAGAGGACTCTAAAGGTAGCCTTGATGCCAGATTGACAGCAGAAGAAATATCAGAGGTGTATCGATTCGATTCAGCCTCCAAGCTCCCCTTTTTAAAAATTACTTGAGAATAGTTTGCTTCCCCCAGTATTGAGAGGAGCCAAAAACAGGTAAGCAAAGTAGCAGGTGTCAGACGTTTTGTCCTGAATTTGGATGCAAAAAATCCTATGCAAGGCACTTGCTCACAGGTTTTTAGAATTGTCTTCCAGCTAGAGAAACCCAAGGCCAAAACAGACTTGTAAAAGGGTGTCAAAGATTTCATAATGTAAGGAGAGTATTAAATATCCTACATGAAAGAAACTCTCCAGACAATGCCATCCTGTCACTGGAAACCAAAAATGCTTTAGACAGGGTTGAGTGGTCTAATGAGATTCTGGCCTGTTTTGGCTGTGGGGAAATTTTCTGTAAATGGATAAAGCTTCTCTACACACAACGTATAGCTGAAATTCTCACCAACAATTCCCCCAAACCCTTCAATATTTCACATGGAGCTCACCATGGCTGCCCTTTGTAACCACTCCTATATGCTTTGGCCATAGAACCATTTGCTATAGCCATCAGGTTGCACAGTGACATTTCTGGCATTGGATTAGGCCTTCTAGACAATCAAATAGCTCTCTATGCAGATGATGTCATCCATTTCCTAACTGACTTAACAAGGTATACATATCCAGATCTGCTCGATGTCATGATGACTTTTGGAAGCTTCTCTGGATATCAAATAAACCGAAAGGGTCAGGCCTATCAACCTTATATCTTCATTCGACTCAACACACTACTTCACCTCCCTTGGCATTTGAATTGTACCTGAAGTTGATAAAATTGTTGCAACCAACTATGACCCCATCGTACAGTTAATTACCAATTCAACAGACGGATGGTCAATCTTTCCATACTACTTCCCAAACTATTTTGACTCAAAGCCCTGAATTTGAGCCCTAGGTCCCATTAACTTAAACATGATCAATGTTTGGTACAAGGTACGGGAAGCACTACGAGGGGAGCATTCATTGTCTTGCCTCAGTCTTACTTGGGGAAATGACCATTTCAAACCAGAGTAAGATGGTGGAATTTTGGGTAAACAAATGAAAAAAGATGAAAAAAATCCAAATATGGAATAATTTCATCCAATATGGGTAAACAGATGAACCGTTTTTTGTTTTTTTTTTCTTTGGATTGTTGGATTTCACTTGTGGGCTAGCAGTGGGTTGGGAAACGTTGGGGATTTGACTTTTGAGGAAATTAAAGCAAAATTTGATATCCGTAGCAAACACTTTTTAAAATATTTGCAAGTGAGAAGTTTTATTGCTCTAGCCCAAAGCCAAATGTTTACTGCACCCCTCCTATCCACTTTGGAGGAAACAAATTCTAATAATTTGTATAGCAAAGGACATATTTGTTTGTTGTACATATTGGTTTTTAGCTCAAATGAGTCATCTGTAAGCCGGATGATTGCATGGAGGGAGACCTCCTTGCAAGAATGTGGTACCATATGCTTAGAGGCCCATGGTCAAACTATGAATAAAAGGTTGTGGCTATTATTATAATTTAATTGGCTAATGTGCAAATGTATAACTCTAGTGAAACTACACACATTTAATAAAATAATATCCCAAATACATGCAGTGTGAACAAGAAAAAATGGAACATTTTGTATGAGTGTGAGATTGCAAGGAGAGAGAAGTACCTCTACAACCTAAATTGTTCATACTAGACATGTTTTCAAATGAGTTGCAGTTTAAAAAAAAGAAAAGAAAGGACTTTTCCCACACATGTTTGCTTCATGATAAACACTTGATAGCTTTATTATAGAAAAATATACAGTAGATATAAAAAGGTTACATACCTCTGTTGAAATGACGGATTGGCTCTTTGGTCCGTGAAAATCTTATAAAGCTTGTATGGCATCTCACTTGTTGAAAGATATACAGGCAGAGAAGGGTATAAAAGAATTTACAAAACATTAGATGTGCCATGGAACACCATCAAGGCCATCATCAACAAGTAAAGAAAATGAATGGATTATGGGTAGGGTAGCTATACATAAGCCGTTTTCTCACAAAAAGAAAAAAATCCAAGCCAAACTAAATCACCCTAAACCATGAGGCAAAATAAATGTTATGTTGAGGATCATTCCAAAGTCCAATTCCAAAGTATAATAATTCCAAAAGATGTTTGGCACACTAAAACACACATCACCATAAGAACATCACACCTACAATGAAGCATGGTGGTGGCAGCATCATGCTTTTCAGCTGCTTTACTTGATTTGCACATTTTATTTAGTGTATATAAATAAGGGATGGATGAATGGATGGATGGATGGATGGGTGGATGGCTCAGATGATTCCTTGGCTCAGTCCTATGGTTCTTGTTGTACAACATTTTCTTTTTCCCCCTTTCGTAATTTTAGTTTCTACCTCTTGTTAGTTCCTATGTACTGCTTGAACAAAATATGAAAAATGATTGGTGTTAATGATCTCAACTTAATGAACTGCTGTACATGTTATACCACAAGAAGAAATGAAGGTTAAATTAAGGAGGAATCTTTGGTGTACAGTGGAACCTTGCATTGCGAGCATAATTCGTTCCAGAGATGTGCTTGTAATCCAAAGCATTTGTATATCAAAGCAAATTTCCCCATAAGAAATAATGGAAACTCAGATAATTCGTTCCACAACCCACAAATATTTATATAAAAATGACAAAATATAATACAAAATATAAAGTAAAAATACATAAAACTGTCATGAATTTGCCCGCCTGAAGCGTGCGTGCAGCGCACCTGTTATGAGCACTCCCAATAGTGGTGCATGTCAGAGAACTCACACACTTAAGACTACTTCCTGGTTTTCCTCCGCAACGCCACAGCGCGTCACATAGGTGGCGACAGGTGTACCGGATTGGGACTGATTGCAGGAGCTATAAAAAGACTCACGCAAGCACGCCAAGGTCACAGTGCATTTTCCATGCTCTTGCCAAGCCTTGCTATTCCTGTGTTTGTTTTCTCCGGTTCTGACCAAGTTTCTGTTTCTTGTTATTCAACCCCACCACACCTGACAAAAACAAATTAACCTGCACTTTACCTTTAAAAAGATTCGTGGCTGGTGTGAGGAAGAGGGGAGAGGACTTTCACTTTTGACTTTTGACTTTCACTTCAACTCACAGAATCACTGCAGTCTGTCGGCTCACTGGGATCTTTTTCTTTTCATATGACTTTAACAAGGAAACTATCCAATGATCGCTGCTTTTGCATCCTTTTGAGGATTTCGCAGAAATGCGACTTTGCATTGACATTAAACAGATTCATCACTCGCACTGCTACAGGCTTATTCGGGTAGCGCTTTTCTACAAGGTTTTGCACTCTTTCCCACATTAGACATCTCCCTGATCTCATTTGAAATGAGGAATCTACCTTTTTCTACACTAGCGCAGATGCTGTCTATACGAGTGAGCCACAATCCCGCAATGAGCGAGAGAAAGAAGTTGTGATCACGTGAGGCTCAGCAGACGAAGCGTATGCATACTACTCGTATCGCCAGACATCGCTCGTTAAGTGTGTCAAAATTTATTACAATTTTTTGCTCATCTTGCAAAACACTCGCAGACCGAGTTACTCGCAATCCAAGGTTCCACTGTATTTGTAAATCTTGGTGGAACCAGTGACTTATTTATTCATAATGAGCAACAAAATAAATTCCACTCATTGCTATTGTGGCCAAAGCCCCGAATAATTAATTAGCCAATGTAAAAGACAGAAGGAGACGAAAAAGAAATAGAGAGAGAGGGAGAGAGGGTGAGAGTTACATTGTCGTGTGGAGGGAGATCAATTCTCCTGTGGCTCAACAGCCAGGCGGACAAGCTGGTGGAATTATGGGTAAACAGATGAACCGTTCTCATGTCTCTTCTTGGACTTGCATTCTGTCTGTAAACCCAGTAAAAATCCAAATACAGAGTAATTTCATCCAACATCACTGAGGAAAAAAAAGAAAGAAAGAGAAAAAAAGCAGACTGGCCCATTTTTCATTCTTGTGTACATAGCTCTGACTTTCAGAATTCAGCTCTACAGAACAGCGATACTAAAAATAAGGCTGAAGTGAGAGAGAGAGAGAGAGAGAGAGAGAGAGAGAGAGAGAGATGTATATTTAAGAGGTGCAAAAATGTACAAAGAGAGCGATGAGTGGAGAGCACAGTGGGAGGAAGTGAAAATGAGGTTCAAAGAGGTTTGAAGACGATCCACAACACCACTAGTAAAAAAAAAAAAAAACACCCATGAACGATAGCACTTTTGTATAATTACATAAAACAAAGCATGAAATTAGCACCAAATTCCCAATTTGCTCATTTGTCATTGAAATAAAAACAAACACATAAACAAAATAATCGATTCATATTAACCACTGCCTTTCTTGGAGGTTTTTGAGATGTCTATTTGACTAAAGTGAGAAAACTGAGGTACCCACTGAGGGAGAGATTGAGAGAGCAATTGATATATACAGACAGAAGGAGATAGTGATAAACAGCCAAAGGCATAAAGGGAGAGAGGGATAGGTACTAAGAGAGAGAGAGACATCGACATAGGGAGAAAGAGTTTAAGGGGCTAGAAGCTGAGAAAAAGAGACAGACAGAATGACAGAGAGACAGACAGATGGAAAAGAGTCTAAGGGAAATAGAAAGAGAGAATATAGAGACTAAGGGAGAAATTACAGAGTGTGTGTGAGAGAGGGGATGAGAGAGAGGGAAAAGAGACTGAAAGAGAAATATAGGAAGGCAGGCAGGGGATGAGAGAGAGAGGGACGCAAAGAGGGAGAAAGACACTGAAAGAAATAGGTAGAGAGGAGACAGAGACTGATAGAAAGTGACTTAGGGAGGAATACACAGAGAGAGAGAGAGAGAGAGAGAGAGCTTCCTGCTTCAGGGGAAAAAAAACAGTATTTTCAATAGAAACCGTTTCATTTTATAGTCTTAAAGACCCTGTTGTCTCTTGTAGTTTATTTAAAAAAACAAACAGACCCACAAGGTAAAAACTGTCAGATATTCCTTGCCTTACACACACACACACACACACCCTGGCCTGAGAAGCTGTGCTGGGATTTGATCACTAATGTCACTAATTAATTGTTTACATTTAATTAATTGCCTTGATTGCTTTGAAAAATTGAATTCTTGTCTCAAAATAGCCATTAGAGCTATGAAATAAAGGATGAATTTAAATAGAAAAGTTACAACACAGCCCTGTGTGTGTGTGTGTGTGTGTGTGTGTGTGTGTGTGTGTGTGTGTGTGTGTGTGTGTGTGTGTGTGTGTGTGTGGCACGTCTGTTGCCAGGGAGGCTGGGGATATTACCGCTGTGCTATCTACTAGCGGTGCAGATGCGACCTCCATGTAAATCTTGGCTCTGAGTGCTTGAATAAAGCGTTCAGTCATCTCTCTCTCTCTCTCTCTCTCTCTCTCTCTCTCACCCTCTCTCTCCCTCCTGCCACCCTGTCTACAGAGCATTCAGGGCTTGGGCAGTATTTGTTATTTGAGGTCTAAAACCAGTCGGCTGGAGACTGAGACCTGCTTCATTAACTCGGCTAAACAACTCCAGTGACCTTGAGGGGTCACATAAACAGATCAAAATAAAGCCGGACACCTTGATATTATCATGAGCATTTGCTGCATTGTTTCTCACATTGTCAACACAACGCGCATTCCCAGAATCGTAATTATACACTGTGTGTGTGTGATGTGTTAGTGTGTGGGTGTGTGGATGTGTGTAATTGTAGGTGTGTATCTCTATTCTGTGTGTGTGTGTATAATTGTATGTGTCTATGGGTGGTATGTTTCTCTGATTAAATGCTGATTGCAAAGAGTCTGAGTCAGAGAGAGAGAGAGAGAGAGAGAGAGTGTGTGTGTGTGGTCCAGTACCAGTACATCACCAGCACTCTCTTACAGTCAGCAGATAAACAGTTTCAACTCCAGATGTATGTTCACATCTGTAACACCAGGGTGTCTTTGTGTAGCACGAGTGCTGTCATCAACTCCACATTCACCGAGGTGCAGGTTTTGTGTAGTAAAATTACTTTTATTTTCCTTTCTCCAAAACCAAACTGGGCTTCGTGACACTGCCACCTAGTGGAGATAGCCAAACATTTATAAGTCTGATGCTTTTCAGCGGGAACGTGTTCAAATGTTCACAGTTAATTGTGCCCTGAACCCATTTGCTCCTAGGAAATATTTAGGAATATTTCTGCACACGCAATATATACCACAACTCACAATGTTCAACAGGAAGTCATCATCCAAATTTCCTGAAGATCATGAGAAGAAGAAAACTCAAGAAGGTGTCTCCTTCTTGTGGCTTTATTTGATTTTGTGGTGATATTTTGATATTGATTGCTGTGGACACTTTGACTTTACAATCCCTGAAAATGCTAAATCGAGCTAGCAAATCATTCAATGTCCTTACTGTTCTCATGCCATTAGCATGGATGCTATGAAACCACATTTTGTGCATTTGCTAATACTGTGCTGAAACCTTATTTTCAACCCAATTTAACAACTAATATTAGCAAAGAAACCGTGGGGAAAAAATTAGAATGCCTGAGATGGGTAAAATGAATGCTTGCTGAGATTCGATGTTCAAAATGCTTAAAAAGTTTACTTTTTAAGAGTTCCAAGGACTAAATGGTCTCCACTCGTGGAATAATGATTACAGTTCTCCTTCACCGTGGTGCTCTATTTGTAAAGGAGTGGCTAATCCGAGGCCATAAACCTGCAGCCCTGGCAGGATTATGGGTGTTTGCCTTTGCAATGTGAAGAGAGATTGTCCTAATCTTCTCTGAGAGAGAGAGAGAGAGAGAGAGAGAGAAGGAGAAGGAGAAGGAGAAGGAAGATCAGAGAATGGAGGAGGGGAGGTGGAGGGTGAAATATCTCCCAGATGGAAGGCAAGGTGAAAGATGCAGCTGTAAAAATGACGACAGCAAAAACTTAAACTGGGCACCATGGTTGTTTCAGGAAATGGGAGATGTAGCAGAGAATGAGCTTGGAAGAGGTGGGAGAGTGGGAAAGTTATAACGTGGGATTTGCTATAAATGTTCTCAGTGTATGTCCTTCTTGAGCGCCTCATGGTCAGACGTACTAAGTTGTAGGAAATTAGGCTTTCATGTTTTGGGCAAACCTTGTGTGCGAAACTATCAATCAATGTTGTGGTGAACAAACCTAAACATGGAAGTGTGTTTTGGCTGCATTTGGGCTGGTTTTGTCTAGCAGAGCTCATATGTCACAAACACATATGCTAGATGGTCAAAAGTTTGTGGACACCTGATCATCAAACCCATATGCTGACCTTGCCACGAAAGATCACACACTTGTGTAGCATGTCTTTATATGTTATAGCATTAAGAATTTCCCTTCACTGGAACCCAGGAACTGTGCTCCGGTGGGCAAAGCAGGCTCCATGAAGTCATGCATTGCAGAGGTTGATGAAGGTGGATGAACTTTAGTGCCCTCACCTCAACCCCTAGTGTGAACTAGAACACCAACTGCACCCCAGACCGTTTCACCTCCGTACCCAACATCAGTGCGTGATCTTACTAATGCTCTTGTGGATGAATATGAGCACAAATCCCAACAGCCACACCACAAAATCTAATGGAAAGCCTTCCCAGAAGAGTGGACGTTATTGTAACAGCAAAGGGAAGATGAAATCTGGAATGAGACGTTCAACAAATACATGTTCGCAAACCTCTGGCCATAGAGTGCAAATTAAATTCCTCACATCTTACAAAGAATTTCAACACACTAATGCAATTTTTGTTAGTCCCCAGCCTTCAAATTTGACCATTTCAGAATAAAGCTAAAGTCCAAGAATGGAGAATGAGAGTCAAGATAGCACCAACACAAAGTATGTAGCTTAGAGGTTTAAATAGTAATAAAATAAATGCCTCACTTGTAGTTGTTTCTAGTATTTATAATAAATAAATAAATTTTTCTTTAATTTAAAAAAAATGCCTAATTTAAAAATGCTTTTACTGTTTAGTGTGGAACAATGAGGGGTGACATTGCTTGATATATGAGGATATTATAAGGATAATTTGCATAATGTGACGTGTCTCATAAGGGTGAGACAAAATTGAAATTTGATACGATATGGTGATGGCTCGATATGGTACTTTTTCCTACGTAGTAAAAAGTAGCATTGCCTGCATATGTGCCTAAATAAGGTTTACATTTTTAATTGTGCTAAGTATTCAACATAAAATTACTTAAAAGTACAGTAGCTTTGTACGAGATCTCTGTCCAGATGCTTAGAGACATATACCAAAAGAAAACATGGCTATGTCTTCACTGGTGTGACTCTTTATTTTACAGTTAGGTAGCTGTGTTCTCAGAATCACATGGTTCTCTGTAGGCCTTGCTGTGTCTTTGAATGCTATGTTGCCCATTACTTATAAAATGAGCTTCCCGATCCTTGCTGCGCTTGTAATCAGCTTGGAAAGGCTGTCGGAATGCTTTATTACACTCCTAGCACTTGGGTAACCTAACACTTATCACACTGAACCAAAGGGGACACTACAAATTTTGCGTATTGTATTGCGTACAATTTTTTTCCTCCCTATTATTTTTTAACAGATACTAATTTGCAGACAGACTGGCGTGAATTATTCTCACAAAAGAGCGGGAATTGTGTAAAAGGGTAAAACGGTGCATTGTGAAACAAACATATTCCAAATACTATAAAAGTCGCAATCAACCACAAGAAGAAAAAAAAAAAAGAACCGAGTTTAACTGCAGGTTTAGGCGAAGCTAATTTTGTACACAAAAGCTTTTTTAATAAAAACTAATTAGGAGGCTAATCAAATGGCATCTCAACTGTATTAATGCCCTTCACACTATTTACTTGTTCTCACACAAGAGTCATTATTTAAATTAAACTCTATTCATCTTTTTCCCCCGTGCCTGATTACGGTTCCTGTACCATTTGGAAAATTGTCAATTTAATTTATTAACACATTATCTTCGTTACTGAACTAGCATTTCCTCGTTAGTCGCAAGCTCCTTTGCAGTTGACTGCACCACTTCACAACACCGTTTTAAACCACAAACTGCGCCTCCCACAGAGTGTATTTAGTAGGTGCCAAATGTTAATTTGAAGTGATAAATTTCAGATGCATGTCTTGTATTTGTGTGGGGATTTTTTGTTTTGTTTTGTTTTCTTGTGCTGTGTCTTATCCAGCCTTGTGTCTAGAGTGCAACTGGAGCAGGACACTGAAAGGACACCCTTGATATGTATACAAAGCATAAATTTAAAGCTCTGCACAAGAACACACAAAGATACCTAAACCTACTAAACATTATATAACCCCAACAATAATACAGTTATTGTTAAAAACATTTCTGAGCACGCACTCAAAAGCATGCTCTAAGGCAATATATATCTGTTATTCGGTTAGTCCTCAGGTTACGCTGGAGATGCGTTCTGATATCCCTATCGTAAGTGGAAAATATCGTATGACCAACAACTGCTTAGCCTAGCTTAGCCTAGCCTACCCAGGAGTCTTTTCCTGTAGGAGACACGCTGGGGCGTTTAGAAGAAATGCATTTGAATTAAAATTAGTACAAGTTAACTCTGCGAGTTGCCGTGAGGCGTTACGCAAGGCGAGTGATGCATACATCCGGGCATCCTCTGAATGTATCGTACGTCATTCGCTGTTACGCTCGGCCTGCCAGCGATGCCTGCCCGCAAATCTTGAATATTTTGTAAATATTTTACAATGTTTAGCATATCGCAATCGTTGTCTTAATTTAAAAAAATTAAGTACCATAATTTCCGGACTACAGAGCACATCGGAATGTACGCCGCACCCACTAAATTTTACAAGAAAAAAATATTTTTACATATATTAGCTGCACCAGACTATAAGCCGCAGATATATACGTTGTGAAATGAGATATTTA
>JAQLOM010000001.1:19587373-19597667 GCA_030068315.1 Chrysichthys thysi
GCCTGGAATAGCCTTCTGTTAATCATTTTTGTATTTAGCTTATTGTAGGCTTATTGTACTCTGCAAAAGAGAAAATTCAAACTGCCTCCAAATTGATTACGCTTTCATGGAAATCCAATCTAAGAAGTATCGGCATCGGCGAGTACACAAATAAAAATACTCGTATCCGTTTGGAAAAAAGTGGTATCAGTGCAACCCTAATTGCTACCTTCATGAGCACATGCTGGTCCACATGGTCCAATGATAAAATCCTCAGCAATTAGATCAGGGTGGACAAATCATAAACCCAGGTATTCAAGATGAGCATATTGTTCACAAGGGTGTTTTATTTATTTATTTATTTATTTTAATTCACTTGTTCAATAGGCAGAGAAAGAAAAACTCTACTTCATACTGATTGGCTAAGAAGTAAACATATCATTTGATTCCTGGGTTTAAATATAACATGGTCACATTGGGTCATACGTCTTACAAAAACACCTATATGTGGTGGCATAGCACTACTTTGCAAACCCCATCACCTGCTACATTACACCCAAACAAACCAAGGATGTTTTCTGGCTGTCAGCAGGTACTACCAATTTACTAAGTATATTAATTAGTTTGAACAAAAGCTAGACAAGCTTCCCAGAATCAAGAATACAAAGGGGTGTGGATATAATAGTCCTTTTGACAATACTGACATAAAGAAGACCCTTCATTATTCCAGCTTTGGTTGTTTACACGGAAGCTGGCATAAAGTCTCCCCGGTGTGTTTTTACATCGTTTGCTGGCATTCCGGACACAGAGTTGTGATGAGAGCATCAGCAGCTAGTATACGAATAACATACTAAATATCCTCAAACCCAAACCAATCTGCTGAGCAGGGTGTTTGTACCATCAGACATATGTTGAAGAGAAACTGAAGAGAAGAGGAGCGTGACGTGATTAGAGGCAGAAAGGTACACGGACTTTAGACACCCACAAGGGAAGGGTTTCCACATGGGAAGAAACTGAGACTTGTACATGGGGTTGTTTGGACTTGTGGTGGTTAAACTACACACATCCCTTTCCTGCAACGCCGTCTGTTCCTTTTACACAGACGCCGATCATTCTGGGTCAGAGGTGGAACAAAAAGACCCCATTCCAGATCCGGACCTTTTACATAGAAGAGCAAGTTGGGAAAAAAGTGCCACATTCCTGCCTTGATCAGGCTGGGTAAAACGGGCTAGCAACTAAACTGGGAAAACTATACCTCTAATGCTAACAGAACATGGTCACCCCACCCAAGTAACCATGAAGACACTCCAAGGCAAATTCAAATACTGTGTAAACTGTGAGATACTTCATTGCCAGAGTCATTACCTGGAAAGAAGGAAGACTACAGCCAAGAAACGTCACTCTGCTCAGGGGTTCAAGTACTTGTTTATTTTCCATTGTCTGCATTAATGCACATAATTAGCTAGTCATATAATTCTTAGTTACACTTTCTAGCAGTTAATTGGACCTCCAGGCAAGAATAACATGGGACGGGGCAAGCACACTGGAGCTTTGACCTACCTGCTGGGCTAGCTAATGAATTATTCATTTGCCCACCCCTGTGGGAGGGTGGCATAACAAGCTCAGAGTCACTCAGAATGTCAGAATGCATTTAGATGGAAAAAAGGTCTTCTAAAACTAGTACTGTATTTGTTTTTAAGGTATCAAATACGTGGTCAAAGGTTAATTCACATTTCCCATGATTACATTTTCAGCCAAACTGTTGTTAAGGCAAGACAATACAAGTAAAAATGATAGTTTTGGTCATCAATGGTAGCTTTTTTTGGATTTTTGGATAAACAGCATCGATATTATGTCTTCTCTTAACAATCCACCCATAGTCTATAGTCTATATTAGATTTACCAGACCAATATAGGCTTTTGTAGATATCTAAATGTATCATAAATTTGTCCTTTATGCTCTTTTCTCTTTAAAGATTATTACAAAAGGTATTAAAAATAACCAACCAGCTCAAATATGCACTCACCATTTCACCTTCGGCGTCCCCCATTTGGAGATCTGCACTGTTTGATATGGACATCTCAGTGCTCACATGTTCTAAAGACACCTTACACAACATCTCTCTCAGGCAAACAGGACATTTCAGAGACTGTGTCATCTCCCAGTAACTTTGCACACAACTTTTACACAACCTGTGAGAACATCTTAACACCACAGGATTCTTTAAACAACCCAAACAAAAGAAACATATATTGTCTCCAGGGGGAATTCGCCTTCGAACTCTCCCCATGTCCCCACGCGATGGAGAAAAGGAGGTTTTGAAGAGGTAATGCAACACTGTTCCTGCTACAAGCACGAACACACACTCACTAATTACTGACAGGTTTGACTTGCTGCTTATTTATAACTGCATGTGCATGGGTGTTCTTCCTCTGGGCCTAGCTCTCGGACTAGTAATGTCAGCACCACCTTCTGGAGAGGATGACAAGTATTGCTCATAATTGAAGGGGTTGTCTAACTTTTTCTACCCCCTTCTCTTCCTGAATGTTCCTGGCAAAACGCGTTAAGTTTGAAGTTCTCCTGATGTATAGGTCAACATGTCTTTTCGTTATTTAGGTTTTGCATTAAACCCATTAAGTTACCAGTCAAGAAGCTAGGAATCACTTTCATAGAGATGGGTTGTAATTTCCAGCACAAATAAAAGTCCTAGGGCTACCCCTTTTCTCACCAACAAGGAATGGGTTCCAGGCGCCAAATTTTGAACCAATTGGAACATCTGCATGAAAAGCAAATTGGCTCTGAACCTGAAAAGCTCATTCCCAGCTGGACGCTGGAACACAGCTCGAACCCTGTTTTTTTCCAGCGTGTACCGTGATGACATCAGTGGGCGTGTCATTAGTTTGGAGAGGAAGCAGAGCACAGCAACAGAGAATGCAATGGAAAAGGATAAATCTGCAATAACAGAACCAAAGCTGGCAGGTAATCCATGCGAACCGCCATCTTGCTTCAACTGTTTACTTCCCTTGTGCATAGTGCAACAACCTCCAGTGATGACGCATTCTTCATTACAATAGTTCCACTCAAAACTGGTGGAAACGTGGTCTGGTTTACTAACTGGTGCCAACATTCAAAGAATCCTGAATGGAACCAGTAGAAGAACCTGTTCCTTGGTGGTGGAAAAGGGATATTTGAGAACCACTGCCCGATAAGCCATGAATTCTGAAGATGGTGCAACGAAAGATCTCTGAAATTGTCATCATTTGTAACTTGTAATTACAAATAATATTCACTCAGGTTTTAGAGAGTTGGTTCACTTGCTTTTACTTGACTTTGGTACCTGTGCTAATTTAATACAGGATGTTTTACTTTTACTATGAGTTTGATCCAAAAGGCTTTTGTGCTACGAGGCCTGCATTCATAATTCCAGTTCATCCCAAAGGTATTCGGTGTGGTTGAAGTCCTGAGTCTGCAGTCAACTCGTGTCCTTCCACTCCATCCTTGGCAAACCATGTCGTCATGGAGCTCACACTGTGCAAAGGGGCATTGTTATGCTGGAACAGGTTTAGGCCTCTGAGTTTCAGTGAAGGGAAATTGTAATGCTACAGCATACAAAAATGTTCTATACATTTGTGTGCTCCCAAGCTTGGGGAAGGGCCATACATGGACAAGTTTCCATATGCTTGTAGCCACATAATGTACCTCAGGGCTCTATTTTAGGCCCAATTATATTTAATAGCTAGGATATATATATTATATGTACATACAATGTTTTTTGTTTATAGTGTATAGTGTCTTAACTTTATGTATATGATACACAAAATTACTATATTGCAGTACTTTTCTGATTGGTCAGAATAGTTTTCTGTAACAACGGCTTCCACAATAGCTCCAGAACTTATATTATTGCACTCATTGTAATATATTAGCATTTCTATAGCATCAAGTCATTCATAAAGGCTTGGATAGCATTACATAATTTAAGCTGATAATAAACAAACGTGCCGCTATTGTACAAAGAAAGGTGTGTATAATTTTGGATATGGTGAAGTGAAAGGAGATGTTTATCTAACATCTCCAGTGTCGGCACTTTGACGTCTTTTCATGTCAGTTCCTCAGACAGCCTCTGTCCAAATCTTGATGTTATTTTCGTCTCATTTCCTAAATTTGACAGTGAAACGCTGTTGAGGAAAAAACGTCAGACAGATCAGCTAAATCAAAATCCTTTCTCTCGAGTAAGAAGCTGGAGATTTGCACACTTTTATCTCCACACATTTGCTGATTGCTGCAATTCCCTGGGAGACAGCTGCTCCTTTTATCTCATCTACAGCTTGTCCAAAATCTTGCTGCATCATTTTTATATAATGGTATAAAAATAAATAAACCAAGCAAGACCAAACCACAATTTCCCCCCTGCTTTGGTTTCAACATTCAATATAGAAATAAAAGCTTACTTTTGTATATTTAAGGTTCATTAGTGGTACTCAAGAGCCCAATTTTGTATATTAAAGTTCTTTTGAAAAAGGCATATTAAATGCACTATTACAGGTGAATGTTAAGGTGAGAAACTCTAAACCTTTCAGAGCTCTCCAATTAGTTGCTATTAGGCCCTTTAAGTTTTACATTAAATTGTTTGATAATTTTGCAATGCATCTGATTTGACTGAAAGTGCTTACAGGAGAAACCCTTGGTTAAACAGTTGAACCTCTCATTAATGCACTAATTGGGGTCAGAGGTTGTCCGGTGACTTGAATAGTCTGATGATGTGAAGTGTTTAAATGTGAAGTGTCACGCATGCCACAGCCGCCTAGCGTACAATTGCTGAACTACTGGACGCAATGCAGTTCGCAACACCCAGGATTTTTAAACTTGTCCACTTGCATCCGATATCCGTTAATCAAGAGATTCAACTGTATTTATGCAATCATCTATTCATAGTGGAGGAGGCGGATTTTCTTTACGACATGCTGTCCAGACAGCCAAAAGATGCACATTTTCCTTTATGCTCAAATAAAAAAATATTTACAGATTAGCACAGATTTATTAAGGACTTGAATCAAGTGGATTCACATGGGCACATGTGACTCGAAATGTACAGTGCGACGTAATGGCCAAAGAAAACAAACAAACAAACAAAAAAAATAATTGAGAGCAAGAAGAAGGAAAAACAAGAAGCATCTCCTGCATGTAGTACAAAATTCTAACTTGACAACCATTTCTCCATAATGCACAGCATGTCCCCAAAGCATATCCTGCTCAGTCCACATCACGTTTCCATATCTTCACTTCTGGAGGCTTTGTGATTTAACGCCAGGACGACAAATACCCAAACTTTTTAAATACAACTCAACATCTCGGTATGTGATCAGTCATCTAAGAAGTCGTCGTCCAGGTTGACGTCTGTAGTGTCGATGTCGTCCAGCTCTAGGTTGTCCAGGTCGTCCTCCAGCTCCTCCAGAGTCTATGAGCAAAACCAAAGAGGAATGTTTAATACTTAATGTGTTAGAGAAATAACGGAATTAAAAATTAAGACTACGGCTTTATCTGCATCTGCTATAGGCTTTAAGTGTCTCTTTAATAAAGCAGTTATTTAGAGTCATTTTAGGATCTGCATGCTGCATCGTATCTGCATTACAAGTGTAATTACAATTGCGCACCTTTTCTCTAAACGTTGCAATGTCTTCTTCTTCATCTTTAGCAGGTACAGGCTGCGGAGGAGCCACGCTAACTACTGGAGCAGCTACGGGAGCAGCCATAACTGGCGACAGGTCACCCTCTGCTGTAGCCTTCTCGGGTTCGGCAGTCTGCTGTGAACATACGCAAACACACACCGAGTTTATTTCCACCTCGAAAATCCAGACTGCAATATTTAACTTTGTTGAGAGCTCAGAAAGTCATGAGGAAAAATGTAAAATCCAGTTCTGCCGTTTCTGTTTCTGTGCTTGGTCGGCCATGGAGTGCTTTCAGGGACACGTTTATGTTGCAGAACAATAAAGCGTTAGCTTTCTCCTAGAAGTGAATGCTGTGCTTGCTGTAGGGCTCATGGACAGTCTTGTGAGCAAAAAGGTCACCGGAATAACTGTGCCACTGTGGAAACGTACCAGTGTATGTGTGGGAAGAACGCTTTTGGGTTCATAACCGCTGGCTTCTTCTAACACGTTCCGCTCCTCATTGGGCTAGGTGGACACGGATTCAGAAAGTTAGCAATGAAACAGATTTTTTTTTCCACTTGCTTCATTTAAAAAAAAAAAAAAAACTTTTATACCACAATGTGCGGTATGCTCAATTTTGATTGCTCGGAAAGATCCGATTCATTCATTCATCTAAGAGTAGCGGTCATGCTATAACGCTAGTGAGGATGAAAGCACAGTGCTAGGCTCTCTCACCGTGACCAGTGGGTAGTCAGTAGCAGGTCTTTTCTTGCCCAGGCAGGTCTCTTTGAGGTACTGCTCAGCCACGAAAGCCTCCTTCAGCCCAGGGAACAAGTTCTCGTACTCGGTGGGGTCGGCCAGTGACTCCGCGGCTTTCTGGTTTATTTTTGACAGGCTCTCTCTCCACAGCTTTACCACTCTGTTAGCATCACATAACATCCCACATGTTCAAAACAATCCACATCAAAGCATTATCTTGGTTATCGACATATTACTCTTGTTGACCCTGTGTCTGAGGCCTATGATTAGGTTGGCCACTAGGAGGCAGCAGTGTGAAAACAAAAGAAGGCAGCCAGAGTGTTTGAAATTCAAGTACAACACGTAATTATTGAGTGTGTGATGTGGAGCACCTGGACACTTGGCTGGGCAGGTAGGTGCGAGCGAGGAAGGCAGCCTCAGGCAGGCGATTGGTCCTGATCAGAAGTTCCAGACATTGGTCCAACCTCGAGGTAGAAGCAGCAAAATCAGCACATGTCCATGAATACATGTTTGTCACTGTGTGAAACCATGTTTTCTAGGTGCATTAGGTAAGACCACCCTCCCATTAACTTCATGTCCCTGCCCCTTTTCACAAAGCTCCACCCACAGGAGCTCAGTTTGTGCTGGATTTCTAATATTATTTAAATATTTCCTTTCAATGTTATGCAGTCACAGGAGTAGGCCGTAAAGAAGAATAAATCATTAAAATAAGAAAATAAATGCAGGGAAAAGTGATAAAAATTAAGAATATCTAAAAACAAACAATAATAAAAAAAGAATATGAAAATAAGTGCCCCCCCCCCACACCCACATTCATACTGCACATGCGCAAGTCCACGTCACTGAAACGGGAAAAGCAATACGGAAACGCAAATCCAAAAGAAATACGGAAAAGCAATAGGAACATGGGAATAACAACAGCAATAAAGAAAACACATTTATTTTCATATTTCTTATTCTTATCTTATTTATTTATTTACCTCCCGCCATACACTTATCGTCTTATTTTATTTATTTATTATCCCCCATTTATTTTCTTATTATTTTAATGCTTTATTCTTTTTACGGAACTCCTGTAGCTCTTAAAAGAAAAATATACTCACTTCCCCTGCAAGAAGTAGGTCATGAAAGCGACGTTGTTCTTGCCGTCCCGTTCAGCTCCCTCGGCCAGTTTGCTCACCATCGTGGCGTTGCCAGAGGCTGTAGCCAACAGCAGCAGGCCTCCATAGTCCTGAGCGTGATGAAGGCACTCCTGTGCCAAGCCAAACTGGCACTTACTGATAGCCAGCTCTGCCAGCTGCTTCCACTTTTGCTCAGACTAGATGGGGGGGAAACAATTATATTTGACCATGTCCATAACCATGTATTTATTGCTCAAGGGTGGAACAGAATTAAAAAAAAAAAAAACCCTGAAGCATTTCTCGAGCTGGACAAATCTCACCTCTGCTTCTACTGCTAGCTGATAGCCAATCTTCAGTTCTCCTAGCTGTAGAGCAAGCTCAAACCTGTGTTCGGGGTCGGTGGACACAGCTAGTGCTTGCTGTTTGAAACCCTACAAAAATAAAAGATAATTAAAAACACGCCATTTTATATGGGGGGGGGGGGGCATTAAAAGTCACCATCATGTGAAGTCACACCTGCTTCTCCAGGAAGTGGGCCACCCTGGTCCTCTGCTCTTTTGGAATGGTAGGGAGCACTTTGTCAGCCATGGAGAAGTCGCGCCGCATGACAGCCGTCTGGTACTCCAACACTGACACCAACAGCGAGTAACTGACGATGTTCAGCTCCTTGTCTCCCAGGTATAGTCGATCATCTTTAGGGATGTAACCCAGCAGGTACATGGTCCTGAGGAGAACCGAGAATTCGTTTATGAAACAACGCAAAAGAGAAAAGCTACCTCAGCTACCAAGCAGATTTCTGTTTCTGTGACATTCAAGAAATCCGCGAAATTGTCTACGGAAACGCACCTGTCCAGGTGAGCAATGGTGACGATCTCGCCTCCGACAAAGTAGTTTAGCCGGTTGACAGAGCTGGTGTAGATAAAGCAGTCTCCCACCCACAGACCTGTCTTCACAATCTCCTGTATCTCACCCTGGACCTGCACACATGCATACACACAAACTAGTCAGCAAACTCGTTGTACCAACATGATTACTCACTGTGATCCTGATATCACGTTGTACCCTGACATCATATTGTAGCTGACAAATAGGTTCCTACTTTTTCCAAACTTTTTATCATCAGGTATGCATGCTTAAACCTTTAAACGATCGGTAAGAGGTGGACTAACAAGTGTGTACACGAACGATTAATAAGAGAGGAGATGTCAAGAGGTCACCATATGACTGAGTGAACACTGACCTCAAAAGCATCCTCGATGCCGTCCTCAGTAACCCCCTCGTTGGACTCTTGCGATGCGGCCACTTTGTCCGCCAGGTAACGCAGGATGAAGAATGACTCCTCGGTTGCGATGCACACCAGCTCTCCAGAGTCTGACCAGAAGATCTGATCATGTGCATGAGAAAAGGAAGGTCATGTAGGCACATAGAAATATATCGCCGACTTAAAAAAAAAAAATCTGATAAAGATGTTTGATAAACCACAGGATCCAGCAGGAAGAATTACATGTTTGGGCTGGATTTCAATGCGGCGAATGAGCTCGGTGTTCTCCCAGTCGTAGAAAGCCAAGCCGTTCACGGACCTGACACCCAGCAGGAAGCCACCGTAGATACCTGAAAGGAACAACCACAACAACTAAAAAAATCTCTATGTATCAAAACATTTCCTTTACAGTTGTACTTCACCCGAATGCATTAATCGTTTTATTTTTGGTGACGTAAAGCTGTTGGCTTAAATCACAAAGCCTCCAGAGAACCACCGTGTTCCTGATCAAAGAACCCACAAGTGCTTAGCTCAAGTATAAGTCAATGTCTAAAGATGAGAAGAAACTTACCCTCCGCTCCAAAGTCAGGTTTGAATGACTTTTTTTCCTTAAAGTTCTTGAAGATTTTCACCACGCTGTTGCTTTCTCTGATCGCATACCTGTGTATGAGAGGACATTTTTTTAACCTGGCTCAAAGGCCACAGCTCTTTTAATGCTTCATCAACAACAATGTCTCTTTTATAGAAACTGCAGAGACACTACTACTCAGACCTGAACTCTGAGCAGCTGTTATAATGAGTACGCATGTATCTTAAGAATCACTTACTCAGAAGAATCATGGGCCCACACAAACTCCTGAGCTGAGCCAAAGCTCTTGTTCCTCAGAGCCATGGCTGTGTAGATGATATACTCGCCGTCTCCGCAAACCACCACGAACCTGGCAACAAAGCCACATATTCACAGATATAGATATATAGAGACTATTACATATATACACACACACACACACACACACACACACACACACACACACACACAGTGGAACCGCTGCTCACGAACAAATCGATTCCCGACCAAAAAATTCAGCAGAATTTTGCATCTGGTCATGACCACATAATCAGGTGCCGAACAAACACAGCCCTGGACATTTTCCCCTTCCACTTCATATGTGCCAATATTTTCCCGTTTTTCTGTTTGCGTATTGCGCAACTAACAAAGACACGCATGTCCCTTTAATCGGTCTCGCTCAGACGTGCATTCATTGGCTGTACAGTGACCTCCTCCCCGCCCGTCTTCCTCCTCACTTCCTTAACCCCAGAAGTCGACTCATGCAAGGTTCGTTTTCTTGGTTGTTTACATTAAGCTTTTGTATAATTAAGGATTGTTCAAATTCTGATTTTACTTGTGCTTAAAACTCTCAAAAAAATAAAATGTTCACAGCATTTTTGCATTGTGTTTCTCTGCATTTTTGCTCTATAAGCTTCATTACGGGTCCCAAGAAAGTGGAAATGGTAGTGAGAGTAA
>JAQLOM010000001.1:19636471-19652570 GCA_030068315.1 Chrysichthys thysi
GACAACAAATGATGGCTGAAATGTGATTGGTTAATACGCAAACACATGTCTCGGAGCAGCGCGACTCGGAAAATCGCAGACAGAAAGGAGAGACTATTTGGAATTATTTAATAAGTATTCATGGACAAAATAGAATTAACATCAGTTTGTGATTCAGATATTTCTTTAGGCCTTCAGAAAAGGCCTTGAAGGCCCTGATGGCCCTGACGGCTCGCCACTGATTTTATATATATAAATATATATATATGTATTTATTATGTTGCTGACACAACCATTTGGACGTGTTGTAGCCACAATTTAGCATACTAGTTATCAGCATATTAGTGTTTGCCCATAATAATATGTGTTTATTAGTTTCTTAATATTACTGTATATATGGTGCAATAATGCTGAAAGTTAGGATAATGAATGTTCTGAATGGTCCCACATGAGATATCTTAAAGATGTGCACTTTCCTTTATTATTGAAGATCTGTAAATAGATTTTTATTCACAATCTGCTCATACTTAACATCCTGTAGACACTCTTTATCGTTTGCCTGCCTTGTTCTTGTCTCCAGTTGTATACCATAATGGGTGTGGTGTCACTCGGAAAATGACCGTGTGTGTTCACCTTTGAGGCGGGCTTCTCTTAAAATTTCTTCCTTAGGTCTCTCTTCCTTCCGATACCCAAATATTCCATAGAGATGCGAGTTCTAAAAGGCATACCCTCATCACGGGGGTCATGACTTACCACAGAGCTTCTGCAGCGATTTCTCAGAGTAAGTTTCTCTGTCACAGCCCTTCCCAATGTGGCTGGTCTGCAGTTCTACCGTGACTTGCACCGAAGACATGGGGCCGCCACACGTCTCAAGGTGCATCATGGGAAACAGCTGCTTGCTGCCTGTCCCAGGTTCGTAGTCCACTTGCTTACTCCATCCTGGAGGGCAAACAAAATGCAACACAGCATTACTAGCACTTTTAGAACAGCAGGTGCGTACCGTTAAGGTACTACTGCAGCTTACGCTATTGTTACAAACTAATACTTTCAGTTAAAGCACTTATCATTTATCAATCCCTTAGTAAAGTTGTGTGCAAATGTTTCTTCCATAGGCCGACTTGAACTAAAAATTCATGCCCAGGGGCGGCTCTAGGCTCGTGGTGGCCCTGGGCAGAGAAACAATCGGTGGCCCCTTCGGCTGCCAATGTCAATATGGTATCTTATGTACGGCGGATGGCCTTGTGCGTTGCGGACACTGCATAGCCGCCTGGTGCTCATGACACAAGAGTTTAACTTTTGCCGAAATTTGCCTCCTGAGCCGCCTTTCTCTTTCGTTTCGAATAACCAGATTCATGTACTCGAAATCTCTTCATTTTGCTTAGAATGGGTATGCGAATGTCTTGTGTCCCCTATCCGACAAGATATTCATTATGACTATTGCGCTAACCCTAATGCTTTATTAAAACTAGGTGAAACGTTAACTCGTAAGACGACTCGCCAACTTGCACTAGCTTCGCTTCTATATGCGCGTGTCCGTAACTTGAAAACCAAGTGGCGGCCCAAGATATTCTCATTACGAATGTTACAGAACGTTATAATACTACATGTAGCTTACGGCTCTGACTCTAGCGACATTAGTGAATACAGCGTACTAATTAACAAGAAACACAATGTTTTTCGGCCACATTGTCTCAGCTGTGTCGTTATTTTCTCTTTCTGTTTTATATTCGATATATATTGGTGGTCCCTGGGATTTGGTGGCCCTGCACAGGGGTGGCCTTAGGCATGTCATGCCCCCCCCCAATTTTCAGAAACATATACAGTATGTTGTATATGTAGATAAATGCCAATCGCCTATAAATTACCGAGCACTTTAACAGTATAGTCCAGTTATAAATTAGTGATGTGCAGAAAACTTCACAAAATGCCCACCGGCTACTCCGAACACACCAACTCATCCTCTGTTCACAGGAAGCCTTTATTTTTTGCCCTAATTGAACAGTCTTGTTTTGTTTTGTGTTCTTTCACGTTGCTATCATTTATCTTTCTCCCTACTTCGGACACATTTTTAGCAACACGATCCTGATTTATAATGGCAAGACAGTAGTATCCAAGTCGAAATAGATGCTTCTCTTTTCATTCCTCCAGAGAGAAAGGGTCATAGTTCTTTATGAATAACTAAGGCAGCGTTTTCGCTCCAAATAAAAGAGGACAGAGAGGACAGGCTTTACGCTTTAAATAAAAAATGGTGCGCGATAGGTTCGGATTGTTCAGAATAATGGCGAGCGCTTTTCTGTTTTACCAAATCCTCGAAAACACAGAGCGAATTCTCAATAACCTCTCCACACAATATCGTGGGATGCTTGTTAAAACGGAACCCTGGTGCGACGCATCTTTTCTAGGTGAAACGGAGGCCAACTAGATAGAATGTCTGTATCACACTTTTATTTTTATTCAGCAAATGGACTCCTAAGCAAATTCGAATTTTAGAATCACTTTTGTTACACTAATGACAAAACCACATAATTAATGTAGGCACAATGCTACTAGTAGAAGCATACTAGGGTCTGTGTTTACATTTGGTGACTTTATGTCAATAGCAATGTTAGGAAATTGTCACATTTTCACAGATGGGTTGTGCATACTCGTGTTGATTTTCTATCAAACCGTTAAGATGACTACAATCACCTGCATGCATTTCAGCCCTTCAGATTTTCCAGATTTGTCTTAAGATGCAGCCAAGGTTTTACACTTAAACATCAAATAGTAGTGGTAATATACTGGGCAGGTCGCCAATCCACCACAGGGCGACACACAGAGACAGACAACCATTCAGGTTCACATTCACACCGACCGGCAATTTAGAGTCGCCAATTAGCCTAATCCCCTCTGTGCATGTCTTTGGACTGGGGGAGGAAACCGGAGTACCCGGAGGAAACCCACACGGACACGGGGAGAACATGCAAACTCCACACAAAAAGGCGCCCAGGTCGACCCCAGGGATCGAACCTAGGACCTTCTTGCTGTAATGTGACAGTGCTAACCACCACACCACCATGCTCCCCTTACTGCCGACATAGTACATGTATTTCTGCATGAACATAGTTGTAACTAGCACAATTGTCCTGTTGTTCTCTCTAAGATTTTCTCTTCTGCTGTACAAAAAAAAAAAAAAAAAAAACACACCAAAGAACCCCTTTTAGTCCACACTAAATTCAACTTGACTCTGAATACAGCCCTAAAATTATTCAAGTAAAAATTAAAAAAAAATTTAATTAAATTAAAAATATAAAAATTTTAAATTTTAAATTAAACAAATTAAAAAATTTTAAAAATAAATAAAAAATGGAGATATAATCCAAGGAAATGGTTCTTTTATAGACTGGGGATCATTTGGAAGGAAGGAACATTTGGGATAGGTCAAATTTGTTTCTTATTTCTCATTTTATACGCAAGAAGAACAACTAATTTAAGTTTAGGAGACATTAGGAGACTGGGCAAGCCGAGGCACTTTTTCCATGGATGTTAAACTTGAGTGAAATGTTAATCTCTCTGCGTGGACTGGGTGGAATTCAGGAGGCAGTGAAGGGATAGAGGATATAGATAGATAGATCAATGCTGACACAGGGGAATTGACCCTGGAGAGAAAGATGGGCCGGCCAATTACAGACCTGCACAACCATGACATGCCGGACAGAGAAATACCCTCTTTTCTTTCTTTCCAGCCTCCTTCTCTCCTTGCCCTAGGCTCATCACCTCAGTCACCATGTTTCCACCTCAGCTCCTCGCATTGAATGACAATGCAGGACACACAATCTACAAGCCAGTGACTGAGTGTAGATGCTAGTCAGTGCCTGTCAAAACATATTTAAGGTACTATCATGCATGAAGCTAGAAGAGGATGGGGTTGGGGTCGAGTGAATACAAAGAGGAGGTAGAGGTTCCTAAAATTGATTTGCACTTTCAAACTGAACTTGAGCACTGTGTGGGAAGCGGTTAGCTTGCTTTGACAAGATTCGTAATTAATGTGCTTCAGGGTGACCTTTTGTGTTGTGCTGGAAGGAAGCCGTTGTTTTGCAGGATGATCAAAACCATCTCCGGGAACATTCTTTCGAGACGATGGCTTGCCCTGATGCAAACTGATGGGGGGGACGACGACTGGTGACACCTTTCTAATTGCCCCAGATCATCGTAGTTGTGAAAGTTCGCCTGTCATTTTAACAAGCACTTGGAAAAGGCAACCTGCACAAGCAAGATGCGCATTTGCCGGCAATTTTGCCTCTGCACAAGTACTGGTAAGATGATTTAATTATGTGATATGAAGGAGAAACACAGCTTGGTTTACTTTGCTCGGTGTGGAAATTGTTATCGGAATCCATTTGCATTAAATTTCCAGTTGACTGGAAGCAGGTCTCCAGATTGAGGTGAAATTCATTTTGCAAGAGTTGTAACCATAGTTTCTAAAGGTTCTTCCAGGTCATGGATGCTCATTTTCCCCCAATGTATTCATGAAAAAAATAAATAAAAAATCTGGGTAAAAATCATTTATCCCTAGGGCACTTTCTAAAGGCACTTTGTCCTTATTTCTTATAACCTCTGGTAATACTTGGGTAGATACTTCACAATTGTTTAGCAGAACAGTGACTGAAGCACGTGTCATGTTCATCTGCAATTATTAACCAAAACATTGGAAAACCAAATGCACAAAAGTTTAACATACATACTCACTATAAATTCATTAAAACCTTTAGTTATAAACTCCTTTAGTACCTGTTTTTAGCACCGAGTAAAAAGCAGGCCATGTTAATCCCCCTCTAATTCAGTGATGGAGCTCTACGTGTAAGAATGTTAGCGGACATTTGACTGACTCAAATTCGCTTGGCTAAACTTTGGACACAGTGGGATTAGCTACCGATTTGGCACAGTGGACCAGAATCACTGGCTCTGATAACTAAAAGCTCAAGAAGTAATTGCAGTATGAATATGACACAATTTCATACACTTTTGTTGCACATGATAATAAATGAAAAACTCAAAAGCCCAGACTTCAGAATATACTAGAGAACATGCTGTAAAGGGTTACGGTTAGAGTTAGGAAAAAAAAAAAAAAAAGTAGTCGTATGAAAAGGAGAATCATATTAACCTTGCCAGCCCGGCTTGCACATGGGTTTGACGTGTATTTGGACAAGCACACTCTCTTTTGCCCTCTTTTGGCCGCAGTCATAAGCGCTCACCATGATCTCGTAGTACTGCTTCTTGTCGTAGCTTAAACGTTCCGTGTTCCTAATATTGCCTTCAGGAAGGAGAAACATAAAAGAAGGTGAAGCAAAATTACATCGATCAATTACAAATGCGCATGACTTCCATCATTTGGCTGTATGCATTATACAGTATCCAGTGGTACCTTGGTATTCGACGCTAATTGGTTCCAGAGGTGACATCGAATACCAATTTCATTGAATACCAAGGATTTTTTCCCCGGTAAGAAATAATGTAAATCAAAATAATTGGTTCCCTGCCTCCCAAAGTTCCCTGTATTGTACCCTATTTTTTTTCCTGTTAAACATAAACATAAACTAACCCTGTTAAACATTGTTTTGAATAAATTTGATATTCTTCGGCGAGATCAGTCACGCGCACACCGCTTTTATATTTAGCCCCAATTTCTGTTCCGTTAGACCCTCAGTGGTCGTTCTCAGGGCTTTTCTCTCGGCCCCGGCGCTGCCTGAACTCCCTTTCTTGCTAGACAGGGTTACCTTATTTAACCGTGAAACACTAAACAAAAAACGCCTGGGGTTATGGGGCAGTCACTCACAGATGATGAGCACACTACGGATGCGACGCTCGGACTGATTCGGCTTTGTTTACGCCGGGCGTATGGCGTATGAAACGGTGGCGTGAAATGAAAGTCGTTTGAAACAGTAAAAAACATTAAAAAGCTTTACAAAACTGAGCCTTTTTAGTAGAAAGTGCCTTTTAATTAACATTTGGTTTGAATTTTTTTTTTTTTAAATATTGATTTTGGTTGACATGTAGGGAGAAAATCATGAAAAAACATGAAAACGCTTGTCGCGCCGTATACCGCTCCGTCGTTGATTTCTGAGGAAAAGAAATTTTGTCAAATAACGAGCTAGATACCACTGTGCTAGATATATTTGCCCAGTGGTTCCATCCAACTTCAATAACCAACTTACTTCCAACTTTTTTTGTTGACCTTACAACAAAGTGGCATATTTGCTATAAATAAATATCACTGTCATACAGCCATCTTTACCTGGTACCTTCTCACAGTTAATACTTAGTAACAAAGAACCCTGACAGGAATCCAGGGGTTACAGGACAGCTTATGCAACCAAAGTTCCTTTTATAAGCACAAAAATTTGGCAATATCGGGGTACAGTGGTGCCCAGTGTATGTTTAGAGAAAGAAGCCTACCGTGCCTTTCTTCTAGGATGGATAAAGACGCTGCCTTTGAACCAGTCTAAATAGTGCCATAAGGCACACGACTCCATGAAATGCTCCAAGGACCCATTAACTCATTTTCACTATTAGATGACATGATCATCAGAACAGAAATCCTAGGATCAACCACAAGGTCACCGTAGAATCATCTGAGCTTAACACCAGGGCATGCCATTTTTTCTTCTTTTTTTTTTAAACCAGCAAAAAAAAGCAGTTTTCAAAAACACCCAATTTAATATACGGTATTTTACGTTCTCAGAAAGACAGGTTTTAAGAAAGTCCAGCACAAGAGGGAGATCCCATGCTGGGATGCTCTTAGAGGAATGTGACAGACAGGGGTGCCACAGCTCTTTCAGAAAGGTCATAATAAATTTGAGCCCCCAGAAAGACGCCACCCTTGATTCTGTGATGCATTGTACAAATTTAATCTATAGAGGAACTTCTCCCTATATGGCAGTACCCAGAGATAAGCTAGTATTTTCCAAATTGGGTTATGCATTTGCCTATGGGATGCACACCAATCATGAGACCAAGGAAGTGCCTGCCACATTGCTTTCCAGACTATAAGACCAGCTTCACTTGTGACAACCTAACTCTGATGGGGATGAATCCTTTTGTTACAAATGCCTCCAGCAAGCTAAAGCCTATTTTCCTCTCACTGAGAAAAGACTGCATCCCTGGGTGTAGCATTTGTGGTTGAAGACTGATAACCAAATTCCAAAGGCCAACATTTCCAGCAAGCTTGGTGGGATTAGCCGCTGCGGCTTCTGTTATCAATCTTATTGCCCTCAACAGGATCCAGTACCGCACCCAGCAACCTGGCTGAATCTGATTGGCAGACGTTGTTATGCTTGCATGAACAAAACATTGAGCTGACAGGGTGGCAAGAATTCAGCAAATCTAGTTTCTTGGAAAAAACTCCCATGATTATATATAGGTTGAAAGGTAGAGCTGTGAATCGGAATGCATGTCCTTGACGATGAGGGGACATGAAAATAGGCATCGTGCACGTTCACCGACATGACCCAGCATGGTCATGATGAGCCTGGGAATATGGCAGGCAATAATAAGAAGGAAAAGCGAGCTCAGTGCTAGACGGCACCACGGAGTTCTGTGCTGTACTCACGACCCGTTGTTGGTAATGCATAAAAATACACTCGCCGTGGCAGAATAGACGAGACGAGGCTAGGACAAGTTACCTGTAGTCAGAAGCTGCTAAGCCAAATAGCTCCACATGACGCACATGTGGTCCAACTTGTACAAAGTGAGAAAAAAAAATATAGGGCAAGATGGCTGTATGCCAAGAGCATTACCACATTATACGGTATGTCACTTTCTAACAGTGTTGCATGGCCTCAACTTGGGGGTGCATACACACAAGAAAGACACACTGTACAAATCACATCAGAAATGTTTAACTACCTGTACCACATACTATATTAAAGCAAACGCATCGTCCGGTTTATATCCATATCCAGTAGGGATATAATGAAATGTCTATTTAAAATATGTTCGTATGTCTGTGTAAGTGTCTACAAGCAAATTGCAACCACAAGCAGCAGGCGTAGTGACGGCGTGAGAAAGTTGTCCTCATTATACAGAGAACTTGTTTACCTGCAAGTTCTCTACTGGCCCCCATATGCTCCAGAGCTAAATCTAGAGCTAATGAGTCTGCCCATTACTGAATAGTGCTAACTACGTGACTAAACTCCTGTGGTAATTCAAAGATGAATTCTAGGTCGAATACTAATCCTCAATTCATTTAAGCATCACGTACCATTTATATGCCTTTATGCGCCAGTATGTGTGATGGAGGAGGAAGAAGGGGAGTGGTTGACAGAGCAATGCATTAAGACATTCGCAGCGACACATGCATATCCTAACACCGCAGAAATGGTGTCATGTATGTACGTATATTAAAGCTAAATCGTTCTCGACGTCTTCTTTTGCTTGTTGTCGTGCCTACGTACGTGTGCCGGTGGGTGGAAGTGAGTGCAACATATGGCCAGGGAATGAAAAAAGGCTTTCGTCTTGTCCATCACACACGGTGTGCCTGATTATCTCATCTAGCACCCGGAGACCAAACCACCTTGTTGTTTCATTGTTTTCGGAATGGACCGTTTCCAAGCCCCGCGTTTTGCCGATGTTACTATTTCACATACGTAAGGCGCAAAATGCAATCAATTCTTACTATAGGCAGAAAAGACACAGGGATAAATAACGGCTGAAGGGAAGTAAGAATTTCATGCGTCTTTTTTATATATATATATATATATATATATCCATGCTTTGTGGATAATGCAGAAAAGGAGGAAGGAGAGGTTAGTCTTTATTGTACTCATTTATCTTTGTGTTTGTGAAAGAGAAAGAGAGAGAGAGAGAGAGAGAGAGAGAGAGAGAGAGATGAGCCTTACCATTGCGGTCAATGGCAAAAGGTGTGTTTTGCGTAATGATCTCATAGTTGCAGATCTGGCTGTACTGGGCTGAGCAATCCTGGTCCCAGGCTTCCACTTGCACAATGCTGTCATAAATCTTCCCCTCTGTCACTGTGGCCCGGTACACCGGCTCATGGAAAGAAGGAGCGAACTCGTTCACGTCCTCGACCTGGATGTGGACCACTGCTCTAATGCACAGAATAATGGAACGGAGTGCAGAGAGGTAGAAAATAAAGAGATAAAGTTCCACTGACAACTTAAGTGAAACAGAAAGATAGGAAAACCTATCAGAAGACTCAGATATTCTGTATATGTTACTGCTCACGGGTCACAGTTTTTTATTAGACCTGTTTTTTTTTTTTTTTACCTGTTGCATAGTCTCTGCACTCAGCATGCTTGCTTATACAAACCTTAACACGTTTTTCCTGAAATCGACTGGATGGCATGAAAATTAGCCCGTCTGTAGGCTAATGCCCAATTATAACTCGACGTCCGTGAAACATGATACAGCTACAGAATACAGAAAGTAAACTTATGAATCTGGAGGTATTTTCAAAGTCCCTTTGAATTGACACCCTTCCCAACGTCCAAGTCGGATGGAATTGTCTCCAGTGTGTTTAAATTAAACGCTCATCATTTCCAGGAAGTTTAAATGTGAGTACGCATAACACCGACGCACTTGTGACTCTTTTTCCAGCTGTCCCCCGAGACGTCAGCCCCGCAGTCGTACGCCTGAATGACGAAGGTGAATTCCTTTTGTTGCTCGCAATCGATGGGCCCAGCCGCCTTCAGTACGCCTTCCCCTGACGTCTTGTTTAGTACCTCGGCCTTGAATGGAATGTTCTCTCCATGGATCTTAAAAGCGCAGATCTCTCCTGAAACAGTAAAAAGCAACAGATATGATGAATTTCATATACACACGGACCCGGGTTTCCAACCAACAGTCCCAGCAAGGCATCATTAGAGCTAAGTTTCACAAAGAAGGTTGTTCTTGTTTAAATAATACAGGGTACTTTGTAGATTTAGTTTCACCGCTCTTGCTGGATGGGCGAGAACGACAGCCTGTTCGCCCATTTGTTTAATGTGGATGTAGAATCACATCGTGCCATAACAAAGCCTGCAAGTCGGGACCGTTGAACGGGGTAGGGCAAAATGACTGGCCTATTTTTTTTCTTTTTTTTCTTTTTCTTTCTTTTTTTTTTTAAGATTCTGGTCTCAGTGGCACGTCGTCCCTTTTAATTCCTTGCCTAGGAGAATTCAATTATGAGAGCTGTACTGAGAGCACAGTGGGATTTATTCTTCATTGTACACATACAATTTAATTATGGCAAGTTATTGCCTTGTAATAATGAACTATGGGTGTTTACTTGTGTCTTTCATCTTCTGTATGTAGGTAAGGAGATAAAAGCATACCTCTCGAGAGAATTCATTTGGTTTACTGTTATGCTACTGTGAATACCTGTCCACATAACCGTGAAATACCTGCTGACGCCATTGCTAAGGTAAAAAAAAAAAAAAAACACCCCAAAACCCTGCTATTGTATTAACTCCAGTGGGTTTTTTTTTTTTCAATGATTTCTCTTCCTCAGCATATCTTGTCAGGGATTAGTAACAAGGAAAGTGTGTGTGCCTGTGCGCATGTGTGTGTATTGAAGGGATAAAGATCTTTTCCCCTCCAACAATATATACTTCATGGTCTGGGCAATATCCCAAGTTGAATTTCTTCATCTATATGGGTAAAAGTAGATATCAAAATTCAGACAGGGGGGTCATAAAATTAACCCTCCTCAACCGAAGTCTAGGACCAATCAAAGTCACAGAAGGCAAAAGGTCATGCACCTAAAAATCCACGCCTGAATAAGAAGAACTGGCAAGGCTTCACATGAACACCTGTTCAAATGTGAGCTGGCATGTCTAAATTTGTTTCCATGTTCACCATTCAGTGGATACATTATATTTCCTGGATAATTCAATACCGTATTACCCATAATGCACTGGAAATCCAGCACACAACCTGTTCAGATGATCAAGTACCGCAAGGCGCAGTGATTTCTTTCAGCTTGAGAGATATTTGTCTGATTTAGCAGCAAGTAAACCACATACTTGTTAGTTGGATTTCATACAAAAATGGCTAATTACCGATGATATTTAATTATGATATTGTGGTGGTAATTTGTAAAGCTTGATTGGTTTACACAAAACACGACGGAGATGCCTTCTGCTGTTCATCGTAAGTCAAAAATATCCCAGGTTGAACCACTGTGTTGAACCACTTAGCCTAGCTTAGGTATCTCATCCTAGCTTAGCTTAGCCCCACGTAGCCTAGCCTACCCAGGAGTCTTTTCCTGTGGAAGACCACACACACTCACTGAAGACTTCATTTAAATCACATTTCTGTCGAAAGAGAGAGTTTGTCAGAGATGTCCGCACCTGGTGGAGGCAGCAGCACTGGGTCTCTGAGCTCCATCCAGCTGCGACACCCCGCTACACAAATACTAAGCTCTGGCTACAGGCACCCTCTGCTGAAGCTGTTCCGTTAATAAACACAAAAAAACCCGCGGGAATGCACTGTACAGTACAGCGATACATGAGGTAATTCTGTGAGTTGCGGGAGAGAGTGAGGCATTGAGCGAGACGAGTGATCCAGGTATTGTCCGTGTACTTCCAGGTGTCAGTCGTGTACTTCCAGATGTCGGTCGTGTACTTCCGGGTGTCGGTTGTGTACTTCCGGGTGTCGGTCGTGTACTTCCAGGTGTCGGTCGTGTACTTCCGGGTGTCGGTCGTGTACTTCCGGGTGTTGTCCGAATATCTGCGTATGTCATACGCTGTTATGCTGGCCTGCCAGTGATGCCTGCTCGCAAATTTTAAATATTTTCTCAATATTTTTTCATTTTTAGTGTCTCGCAATCATCATTGTAACTTCAAAAAAATCGTAAGTCGGGCCGTCGTAACTCGGGGAGCACGTGTATGTGCTTTTGGAGTAATCAGAGAAACTGAGACCTCTGCAAGAAATGGCCATGGTAAATTTTTCCCATCTTTTCTCAGCTTCACAGTGGATTACTTTTCACCCTTAGACAGCTCTCTGGTCTTCATGTTGGTTTATCCTTTTCAACAACAAATCTAGTCTTCATGTAGCAAAACCCAGGTCTTAAATTAAGAGTGGACCTTCAGAGCTATCATTTGTTTACCCCAGCGTTTCTCAACCGGGGTCAACCCTGGGGTGCCGTCTGAAAGTCCTCAGGGGTGGCGCATAAACGGCCGCGGTTGCACGAAAAATTTCCGCTAGCACACCCCCCCGGTTGCACGAAAAATTTTTGCTACCACTCAAACCCCCCCCCACCGGTTGCACGAAAAATTTTCGCTGGCACCCCCCGTCACACAAAAAATTTCCGCTAGCATGCCCCCCCCCCCCCCGCCATTTACATTAGGGGTGCCTTGAGATTGTTGATTCATGAAAAGGGTGCTGCGAGCCAGAAAAGGTTGAGAAATACTGGTTTACCCTATCAATCTGACAGGACACACCTGTGCAATGAGAAACACCAGGGAATTCGTTAAAAATATTACAATATTTTTAAACACCTGAAGGGGTGAATTACAACAAAAGGAGCCACGTTTTAAGCAGCTTCACATATCCAGATGAAAATATCACGAAACGAGAGCGGAACTTCTGATCTGTCGTCTCAGTCATCGTTTGATCAGAACTAAACATCTTCAGTGGGCAGCAAAAACCTAATTTTCGCCCATGCAATTCCAATATTTTTGAGCGAGGCCTTGCTCTTCCTGCTTGTTTTTACACAGGTCTTTCTCTACTGGAGACTGTTAAATTCTTAAAAATGCTATAACCCAGTTATCTATTTCAATGGATGAAGTCTAAGATATATTATTACGGTAGGAGTTTGCTGTTACATCTCTCCAAGCATGGCATATCAGAAAATCAAACAAAAGAATTCTTTCTCCATTCCACAAGGTGCCATGAATTGCATGTGCACAAAGGCATTCGCAAGCATGCGGTGTTGAAGCAAGCGTGCAGAGAAAGTATTACGCATGAGGGCACTTCCACAGTTCTCTGAACTCAGTGTCATACGGACTTCCTTTCCCCTTGCTCACCAGCATCGACAATTTACTTGTGAGGCAAGGTGCAATTCAAGGCACTTGCATTCATTTTAATGAACACACTTGCTCTTAGTGGTCTGCATGCTCAGGGTGGCAGCCCACGTACTCAGAGATACAGTTGATAACATCTTAAACATGATACTCAGCACTAGGAGGTCATAGATCATTATATCAACACTGAGCAGCAGCCAACATACACAGAGCTCAATAAACTCTTTGTTGATGTGTTCATCAGGGTGTGTGTGTATATATATATATATATATATAATTTCTACACACAATACACCATAATGACAAAGAGAAACAAGTTTGTTTGAAACGTTTGTAAATTTATTACAAATAAAAACCAAAAAATAAACATTTACATAAGCCTTCACAGCGTTTGCCATGACCCTCAAAAGTGAGCTCAGGTGCATCCTGTTTCCACTGATTGTCCTTCAGAAGGTTCTGCAACTTGACTGCAGTCCATTTGTGGGAAATCCAGCTGATTGGTTATGATTTGGAAAAGCACACACCTTTCTCTAAAAGGTCCCATAGTTGACAGTGCATGTCGGAGCACAAACCAAGACATGAAGTCCAAGGAATTGCCTTTAGACCTCTGAGACAGGATTGTATCGAGGCACAGATCTGGGGAAGGCTACAGAAAAATTCCTGCAGCATTGAAGATCACAATGAGCCCAGCGACCTCCATCATCCATAAATGGAAGAATTTTGGAAGCATCGGGACTCTTTCTAGAGCTGGCCACCCGTCCACCCTGAGCAATCAGTGTAGAAGGGACTCAGTCAGGGAGGTGACCAAGAACCCGATGGCCACTCTGACAGAGCTCCAGCATTGCTCTGTGGAGAGAGGAGAACCTTCCTGAAGGACAACCATCTCTGCAGCACTCCACCAATCAGGCCTGTATGGTAGAAAAGCCACAAAGAAGTCACTTCTCAGTAAAACGCACATGACGGCCCACCTGGAGTTTGCCAAAAGGCGTTAAGGAAGTGAGGAGGAAGATGGGCAGGGAGGAGGTTAGTGAACAGCAAATGAACGCACATCTGACCGAGACCGATTAAAGGGACACGCACGTCTTTTGTTAGGTACGCAATACACAATTGCGCAATACGCAAATAGAAAATGGCAAAACATTGGTGCGTCCGAAGCGGAAGGGGAAAATGGCTCAGGCTGTGTTTGTTCGGCACCCGATTATGTGGTCATGACAAAAGGGGCAAAATTTTGGTGAATTTTTTGGTCGGGAATCGATTTGTTCGTGTTTGGAGGCGTTCGTGACCAGAGGTTCCACTGTATAGTGTTTATATCTGTTTAATATCTGAAAAGAAGAATGGTATATTAAGAAGTTTGAAGCACCAGGTGGTGACCACATAGATAAAATGGCGTGTGTGTGTATGTATATATACACACACACACACACACACACACACACACACAAAATAGTGGACAGGAACGAATATAGGACTAGTACTCATTCATATCAGTGTGGTCTTTTTACTGTTTCCCTCATTTCCTGTCAGCCTTTCTGTCCTCAAATGTCACTGGAAAGGTACAGCTTAAAGGGCACAGTGAAAACTGATTTCGAGGATAAAGGACAAAGGCTTGAGGCAAGAAAGGGCAAGGCAATAGGCTAACCTATAGTACGTGTATGTAAAGTATTTCGAGTCTCATTTATTCTAAGGAAGGAAAACTGCACAAGAAATTTGAGCGGGTGAAAATTGTGCAAGAAGTGGGCTGAAGAGACGGAGCGGAATGCAACAAGAGGAAAGGAGGCTGATCATGATCCCTCCATTTTCTCCCCGATTTGGTCACCCATTAATTCCCACCCACAGTCCAGCTCTCCCAATCATCTGACTGCTACCAATCATGGAGGATGAGGGGTTAGACGCAGGTCCATGATGCTGAATACTTCTTTTTGAGCTGCAGTTCATGAAAAGGGGTACGATCTTCCCTCTTCCACCATGTACATGAGGCCACAGATACCCAGGATTGTTTAGCCTTGTGTGATTGAGCGAGAGAGAGAGAGACAAAGAGAGAGATGAAAGGAGGCTTTGCTGTTCTTCCTACTCAGAGAGCACAGATGTTCCCTTGGCTCTTGGATAGGATGACCGTGGCATTGTGTGGCTGTAGATTCTAACTTGCAATGAAGGGTAAGGGAAGGGTGACGCTTTTCTCTTGCGTCATTCAGGAGCCCATTTTCATGCCTTGCAGCTGGCTTGGGCTGGGTGAACACCATATTTCTTTAGTGATGTCAACAATGGGAATACTTGGAGAACGGCAAAGGTCAAGGAACGAATTGGGACAGTGCCAATGATTACAAAGCAAGATAATTTGTTGATTAAATGTAATTAAATGAAAGTGTGGCAATGCAGCTCTTTTTAAGATCCAACAAGCAGAATAGCACCAATTCATAAGTATCCAAGGTTAGCACTGAGCACAAAAGGTTCTTTGCACTCCACAAGTATTATGAGGTTGAAAGAAGAAGGTCCAAGTGGGCGGACTTGGTGGAAGAGGCACGTGCATGAAAGGCATTGTTAACAATTGACGGAACGGTGGATGAGAGTGTGGGGAGCCGTCAGGCAGAACTCAAAGAAGTGCTTGAAATGTGTAATTACAGGCTTTTTCTGCTGTCAAAACTAATGGGTCAGTGCCTTTTGTCCGTCAAGCCTTGGGGGTGGGGGGTGGGGGTGTGCAGTACCACCTCCTTACTTGAATGGATAAAGTGCTTTATATGACTTCCTCACACCACCATCATTCGCAGCAATGCTAGTACCCTTACTTCTGTATGCACACTTTTTTTATTCTATACCCACATTCATTTTGTTTGGGCAATATGGCTAAAAATGCTACATAATATATGCAGTGGAACCTCTGGTCACGAACTTAATTCGTTCCGAGACTCTGTTCGTTTATCAATTTGTTCGTGACCTGAATCCATTTTCCCACTGAAAGGAATATAAGTACAATGAATGTGTTTCAGCCCTCAAAACATGTTTTTAAAAGTGTATTATGGGTTTATGTGTGACAATAAAACATAGAAGCTTAGGCTTCTTACTCTCACTACCATTTCCACTTTCTTGAGACCCGTAATGAAGCTTATAGAGCAAAAATGCAG
>JAQLOM010000001.1:19672993-19687352 GCA_030068315.1 Chrysichthys thysi
ATTATTATTATTATTATTATTATTATTATTATTATTATTGTTGTTGTTGTTGTTGTTGTTGTTGTTGTTGTTGTTGTAAGCTACTGTTATAATAATAATGAAAAAAAATAAAAATGAGCTTCAAAGGGCAAATCCACAACAGGCATACACAAAATCCACTGCATGGCAAAGCACTGAGCACAGAAACAGGAAAACTGAATGGTTTTAACGCTCTAGTGGCAACAGAAAGCAGGTGTAAACGAAACTAGAAATCAGGGAGCTTGAACCCTAATGGTCGAGAGAGGGTTATATTTTGCACAGCTTAAATTTTTTTCCCCATCCTAACCCTAACCCTAGGTTGTGATATTGTATTGGAAAACTAAACTCTAACATCGATCATTAGCTGTTATGCTCGAGCGCCCTTTATTACACCGTTTTATCTATGCGGACACCACCTGGCACTTCAAACTTGTTAATATCTGATTGTTTTTCATTTCAGATTACACTATAGTAATAGTTTAGAGCGACCAGCCATGCGGCGAACACCAGAAACAAAAGAGTTGTGGGATTTTCAAAGAGTTTGTATTGTAGGTCAGTCTGAGGGTGGTGACACTTAGCCAGAGTATGATTGCACAAAACCTTGGGATTCCTCTTGATACAGTCAACAGAGTGATTGGACAATTCAAAAGCAAAGAAAAGGCATCAACAGGATCCCACTCAGGTCGACCTGGGCTCTCGGACAGGTGTCTTCATACTGTCGAGCGGATTGTTGGAAAAAATCCCCGTTGCAAGGTCGCTGATGTGGCAGAGCGACTCTAAGTGAGTTGGAGTACCTCTGTGAGGGATCTTCATCAACTTGACAACTATGGCAGTGCGGCTAGAAGGAAGTTTCTAGAAATAAATCTTTCAAAATCGATGGTGTCTAGTTACTTTTGAGATGTCTGTGTATGTTTATTAGGATCATTACTCAGGCGTGAAAAATCATCTTTATTCATCTTCCGTCGCTTAATCCTGGTCAGGGTCGTAGGGGAGGCGGGAGCTGGAGCCAATCCCAGCTGACTTCGGGTAAGAGGCGGGGTACACCCTGGGCCGGTTGTGTAAAATCATATTTTGGCTATTTGTTTGGAGCAATAGAGGTTTTTATGTGTGAACTTCCCACCAGCAGGACGTCAGTCCAAGTCGTAAGGCTGCTGAGTCCGAAGTCGGAGGACTTCTGTGAGCGATCTCCATCTGCTTGACTCCTATGGCGGAGCATCTAGAAGGACGTTTCTTCGAAATCACTTTTTCAAAAATACTGGTGTCTGTTTACTTTTAAGATCTCTGTCAACTTTACCGCGCTAGAAAGACCTAAGCCTCGGTCCACGTCTTCCATTTTATATATAACTGTAATAAATGCTTGTGGCGCTATTGCACGTGGTTTGTCAATAAATAAATAAATAAATAAATAAAATTTTACAAATAAAAATAATCCACCATAAATCAGGGCAGGGTTTAGCTCAGGGGGCTAAGACTTTGGACTACTGCCTGGAACATCAGGAATTCAAATCCAAAGCACCATCAAGCTGCCACTGTTGGGTCCTTGAGCAAGGCCCTTAACCTCAAAATGCTCAGTTGTATAAACGAGATCAAAATGTTAGCCACTCTGGATAAGGGCGTCTGCCAAGTAATGGTAATGTAAATCATGTCACCAGTAAATAATAACCCTAACCTTGATGTCCATTTATACCAACTGCCACTGTAATATCCCCAGAATTCATGCAAGGCATTAGTATCAGTACCGATCCTGTTAAAGATGACCAGTACATGATTTTATTCACATTCCTCCCTCTGAGAACTGCATACCTTTCATTGTACTTCCTTAATAATATCCTGGAAGATGAGTAACTCAATATTACAGCCTGGGATATTAAGCTGTTAAATTATGCTCATAATAACACCACATCGTAACAGGGTTTTTTTCCCCCCCCATAAAACTCGCATGTGAGTCTATGAGCTTCAAAGGACCCCTCGTGCTGATTGGAGCTGATTATCGGGATAGGCATCATTTTCACTAAAGTGCTTCATCGGCACATTTCATGTCCCAGAGCCATCAGAGAGGAAAAAAAAAACCCGTGAACAGATTTCATATTAAAAATAAATAAATCGCTCAGTCCATCAGGCTTTCTTCATTTCTCTCTAATGTGTTCTCCTGTTTATTTATTTATTTATTTATTTATTTATTTATTTATGTAACTCCGGATCACCTTTATACGTATGCCATTTGATAACCAGGGCCATTTGCTAGTACCTCTTCACCCTTTGACGTATTCTGCGGGCAATTAGACACTTATGAAACCCTACAGAGGGAGAAAAAAAAATCAAGCACGTCATTATTGTAATAAGTGTAATTATGTCCAATGGGAGCTTCTCTTTAGAGAAAGTGCACAAGTTTAAGTGGAGGGAACGGACAGGACATGCGAGATAATGTTCCTAAAGGACTAGCATGAGAAGCAGTATTCACATCCTCTGTGCTTTCTCTAGCTTTACGTTATGTTTACACCAAAGCGCAAATCTTTCTAATGGAAGAACAGGAGGGAAATGTCCAAACAGTGCTACAGTTCAGAGTGTGTGGCGGCCACAGCCCTGTAAGCCACAGCAAATTTATATCAAATTGACCCGTTTTTTTTTTTCTTCCCCTTTACTCGAACATCGTACAGGTTTTAGAAGTGCTGTTCCACCTCGGTGCCCTAATCTCCAGTTTTATTAGGTTTAAACGTTAAGCTGCACTTAAAGTTTAAGCCTTGCAGGGCCTGCCTCCAGCAAGGATTTGACCTGAATTGGACATTGGGTCTATGATAAGAAGGAAAGTTTGATTTTTTCTTTTTTTATTGAATATAATTTGCCTCCCTACAGTCAGGGATGTACACTACGGATGTAAACGAGGTTCCAATTCTGTTTTTTTTTTTTTTTTTTTTTTAAACATTAGGACAGATATGGTGCAGGATGCACCCGAAAAAAAAAGAAAAAGTCCCACAAATAGGAGATTTTTACTATCATGTGAGTTTGGGTGACCTTAGTTCGGACAGGACACATTCATGTGATGCCTCTACAGCATTCATTCACGGTTATGATGGTTTAAATTAGGCACGTACTTTGTTTATATTCTGGGAAACACTCTCACTTACTCATCCTGTGCTACGTAATCCTGTTCAGGGTCGCGGGGGAAGCTGGGGCCAATCCCGGCTGACTTTGGGTGAGAGGCGGGGTTACACCCTGGGCAGGTCACCAATCCACTGCAGGGTGACACGCAACCAGTCACACCTACAGCCAATTTAGAGTATCCAATTAGCCTAATCCCCTCTGTGCATGTCTTTGGGGTCTTTGTGGGAGGAAACCGGAATTCCCAGAGGAAACCCACACGGACACAGGGAGAACATGCAAACTCCACACAGAAAGGCACCCAGGTCGACCCCGGGGATCGACCCCAGGACCTGCTTCCTGTGAGGCGACAGGGCTAACCACCACACCAGCGTGCCGCCCATCGGAGCATTTTACGTTTACATTTGTACGCATGGAGTTTGTGTGTGTGTGTGTGTGTGTGTGTGTGTTTTTTAACTAGCTTTTCTAATGACATTCAGGCGTTTTCATTTTTCATTCGTACGTACAACCTAAAAACTTCCCTGTGCACATCTCATTCTTTATGCTGGTCACTAGAGTTCCACTTCCAAGCCTTCCCAATATCCGTAGGGGTGTAAATATTATGGATATCAACCACAGGATATCTGGAGGAAAAAAATTCAACTTGTCACACAGCAAGCCGGACCATTGCATTCTATTTCAAGAATTAACGCTATAGACTATTAGACACGTAGCGAATAATAAAAGTTTATTATAATAATAATAATAATAAAATATGCTTTTTGCACTGTTCTAAATGAGAAAAAAGGGCGGTATTGTTGGAAATAGCTGATGGGAACGTTGGGGGAGGCTGCAGAGTCTTTTGTCATTACAAGAAACTTGTGAGGAATTTGTGATTATTAAACTGACTATTATGCGTCACACACACAGCGTGGCATTCACCGCCACCCAACCATCATGTCATTCCCCAGAATGCTCTGCATGTGTGGACACAGGGAGAACAGGTCGACCCTGGGAATCAAACCCAGGAGCTTGTTGCCATGAGGTGACAGTGCTAACCACCACATCACCCTGCTGGGAAACAACGCCAAGTAAATTTGGTACAAAGGAAATTAATAGCAGCATGGGAGAAACGGAAAAATATGCCCCTCATGCATCTCCGTTTGCACTCATTGAGAAGAAAAACCCAACAAAAGAACCCTTCCCTTTTAAAACGTAGCCCACCTTGTGTTTCATTTTGAACACAGATCCAGATAATGTTCCTGCACAACACCCATGATACTAAGGAACCGTTGCGATGTCAATGTGTCTGTTATGTTATTTATCCAGATTTCAGTATAAGCTCCACCTCTTCAGATTTCAGAATGAGTTCAGTGGCTAACGAGAGACACAGTTTAAATGTCAGAAGGGGTTAACTTCACTAGGAAATTCCTCATGTAGGCCTATATGGTCAATTATACTGATTAGGCTTTTTGTCCAGATTGGTCAGACAGGAATGCAATTATCACTCAAGAATCATTTTGGGCAATGTAATTGTACATGGAGAAAGAATGGTTATGTAATTACCGCGAGTGCTATAATCAAAGTTGTCTGGTTTGATTGTAATCAACTGTAATGTAATCAAAGAGCTCTTTCTTTCTTTCTTTTAAACTGGTTGTTAGTGGCATGGAGAATATGGTTTTGGCGTTCAGGAATGCTTGTCCTTTTGTCAGTCAGATTATGGGAATTTGCAAAAATTCATGTTGTATATCGAAAAAAAAAAAAAAAAATCCCTCCTATTATGTTCCAGTATTCAGCCTTTTAGAATAAATACCTCTTTGTAAATTGTGCACTGATCGTTCTGTCAGAGGAAGATCTGCATGGATGTAAAACCTGATATAGTACACTAAATGAATGGTGCGTTTAGAAATCAAAAGCCGAATCCCGGGCGTTTTTGGGCGGTTTCTTGCCTCGGATGCATTTTTTTTAGGTCTCAAATAGGAGACATGTCCAGGGAAAAGTGGACGAAAGGTCGCCCGAGTTTAGCAATGAATGAAATGAGAATGCATGTTGAGTCACTTGTAAATGTGTGAAACGTACCTGGCTGGAAAGCCCATTGTGTATCTATTATAAGCGTTATGAAACTTGTGAAAAAACTAAACAAACTAGCATAATTATAAACATACGAATCATTTTTAATACTTGGATCAATTCAAACTGATCACTGCCTAAAGTCTGGAGCCCATGCACGTCACCTAATGCTGAGTTTCATCCCTTGAGATTCTTTGCCATACCTTTTACTGCAGTTTCCTTCCGTTGCTGTGGTTTTTGGGTCCTTCTGCCTTTTGTTTTGTCTTTAGTAAGCGAAAAACAGGCTCAGGTGGACCGACTGACTTGGCCATTTAAGAACATTTCATTTCTTTATCGTCGAAAGCTCTTGGGTTGATTTCACAGATTGCTTACGGTCATTATTCATCTGTTCTGTTAAGCATTGTGCTATTAATTTTCCAGCATTTGATTGAATCTGAGCAGAAAGTATAGCTCTGTGTACCTCAGAAGGCATCATACTACTTCCATCATTAGCCACATTAATAACAAAACTCCAGTGACCCATTTCCATAACAGGCCAAACAGGCAGACGATAACTAGCCATGAAACTGCCTATCAGGCAACCGTTCCATTACTTTTGAGCCTGCAAAAATGACTGCTATTTCTAATATTTTTGTTCAAGCCCACTGAATTAATGCTGAAAATCTGCACTTCAATCGCATCTTGATGGCTTCTCTTCAACTCCGTCGCGGCTGTTCACAGAGGCCAAAGCACGCAGATGGCGCGTGTCGTTCCAATACTTTTGGAGCACACTCTCCTCACCTGCTTGACGACAATGTTTCCTAGGAGTGCGCAAAGGGTAAAGGATTGCCCTTTTTAATCAGGCTGGATTAAAAGATAAATTACGTTGCTGTCCTGCCTTGGGATGGACCCAGAACGCATTTATAGCCTTTGCTAACTTGCATACCATTCCAATGTTACGCTTAGTTACCTGTGACATACATAAGCCCGTGAGTTATTATCTCCTACATGGGTTACTGTAGTCTCTTCCAAAACCCTGTGTTTCCAGCAAATATCAATCAACAGCTGCTGGTGGCCCTAATGGACTAGCTAATTTCATGAGTCTTCTATAATCAAGAACTTTTAACAGGCTTCTCAGTGGGTGCCTCACTTAACAGACAGGCCTGTTCGAATGGCAATTGGAGCGGTGTGCTTTCTTAGGTGAGCATTAATGTGAGGTAACTCACTGGGAGGGCTTTAATGCCGAAGCTGGGGGCTCACCGTCTCTGTGGGAAACTGTAATTATTAATTATCAGCTATTGAAGTGTTGGAAATTATTATGATGTGCCGTATTCCCAAAGGTCCACGTCAATAGCACGTTTCATCTTATGTCTCTACAGGTAAGTGGTTATGCAATTATTTGCTTGGAGTGATTTCTATAAATGCAACCTTTCATACTCGAACGAGAGAGATGCAATAAGAAGACCAAACGTTATGCTCTGAAGGACATCTCTCGTGGCTTCTCGTAGAGGTAATTTTTACTTTCAGACCATTGTTAGAAGACTAACCGTCAATAAGGTTCCGTTAAATTGATTTATCGTGCAACGCTCCCCGTAGCGCAAATCACACGGTTCAGATGATGTTTCCGAGTGCAGTTGTTATGTTGTGTTGTTGTTGCTTTTTATTTCATTTTATTTTGAATTCAACCCACATTATCCCATGCGCTCTTGCTATACAGTATGTATGTTACTCGGAATTTATTTCAGGTTATTACTTATATCGCGGTTCACATTTCGCACCCGCGGCTATTTGCAGATTTTGATTTAGAATATGTCACGTTTTTTTGTGGATTTTCCCGGTGTTATAAAATACAAACGTTAATTAAAATGGAGTAAAATATTAATAATATATAAAACACTGTACAGTGTATATTATATTTGCACAAGAGACAAAGAACACGTGGCGTTGTTTATGAAAACGCAGTGAGGGGAAACTGAAAACTATATGGCTGGAGGAACGAGTCTGGCCAATCGGAATACCCTATTCATTTAACCTTGGTTCTGATTGGTTGCTGGCTACGCCGTGTACGGTCGGGGAGAAGCAACAAGCAATCTCCAACATCCCAGTTCTACGCATGGAGCAGTACTCGCAATAAATGAATTCTACACAAAATGCACTTCGCTATATGCTCACAGATGTTTTCTTTATGTGTTTAATTGTGTCTAGAAAGTGTTTATAGAGTGTGGGAGGATAATTTAGGTCTTTTAAAAAGGCAATTAGGGGTGGCGTCAGCATAGCTAGTGCATGGTGTGTTTTCGTGTCTGCACCGGCCACTAGTGGTGAGCGGGGACAAAATTTCAGATTGAGTGGTCAAAATGAGCGGTCAACCAAACAAAAAAAAAAAGCCACCCCCCCTCGCAAAATTTTAATGCCCCACCCCCCACCCCACCCCACTCCACCCCACTCCCACTCATAGACCGTCACGCATTTGGGATTGAAAAAGTTGGCAACCCTACTATTTCGGCTGACAAAAATTCTTTGTGCTTTTCGAAGGAATGAGTTCATATTAAATTCTTCCGACTGATCCGTTCCGTTGTTCCGAATAAACCTGAACTGGCCAAGCGGTCACTGGAGATGCTTTTGGCGCCCAGGAAAACACCGTAACATGTGAACAACTGTCCTTCTTGGCCGTCCACTTCTGATCGGATCATCCGATCAAGAACCTGAGATGGATGTTAATGCCAAATCTTAATGCCAGGACCTTCATGTTTCCCTGAGAAAGAGCAAGACCACGCCAGAATGCGAAAGCCCAGCAAGACAAACAAGCGCAGGAATAAAGAATGAGATTTACTATGTTGGCATTTTCTCGGAAGGTGCACCGTTACCCCCGATGCAATATATCTGTAGGAGCTGCATAATTCAGGCCTTTGTTCTGTGACCAAGGGGGTATAAAATGTGACACTCTTCTGTTTTATTTTTCCCGCTGTTGTTGAGGCAGTAAGACAGTGTACCTGGAAAAGCTTACAATAGGCCCGAATCTAGATCATCCTCCTGAATTTTGTCATCGCATGGACTTTCAACAAGCGTCTCTTCTTTTTCAGATCGTCATGTTATCGCCATGTTATCTGTGAACCAATCTTAATTTCAGCGTCAGTCATCCGGCTATGCATCATTAACTAGGGTGTGATAGTTGACAATTGAGTTGTGAAGAAACCAAATTTGGAGGGAAACAAACAGGGAGGGGGTGTTGGATAAAGGAAAGAGGTGCATAAGGAATGATGTGCTCGGTCTTGCCACTAGAGGTGTCTTGCCAGATGGCTAGATAGCACCGGTCTCTCTCTGGGGTCAGCTCTGATAATTTTGCACACAAACAACATTTGGGCAATGCTCTTTAGCATACACACACAAACACTCGGTACATAAAACGCCGAATGGTTTCGTGATAGCGCTGTGGTAGCAGGCGTGGATCCCCCGAGCCTGTCTACCCTTGCCGTCACGGTGAAGTCGACTCCTCGGAACTTTCTTCAGTCTTAATGGGCAACCACCTGCCGTTTTCCTTTCGTGCTGATAATCCGATACGCCCATGCCGATTTCTTCTCAGCAACATCAGAATGGATTTCTATCCATTTCTATGCACACAGGTCACTCAGGTACTTGTTCAGGTGCCCCCGAGTACCATTCGAGTACCATTTGTTTTCAACCTTACTTAAAATCGAACCTAACCTAACCTAACCTAAGATCTCTCACATCACTCTATTGCGACACTTCCTCGAGCTCTACTCGACTCATCCCATCGTCTCTTGGGGAACAAGGATGGCATGCGTAACGACTCTTTTCTTTTCCGGGACCTACAACTTCCCCGAGATGTCTCAACAACTTAGGAGTCTTCAAATGACAACGGAAGACCTACCACTTCATGGTGTCCTACTACATTATGTCCCCAGCAGAGGTTTTAACCTGATTAGTACTCTTAGTCCATGACCTAGTTGAATATATTTGTGTTTATCGATAACGACTTCAAAGGGCTTTGGTAAGCCGCTCTGGGAAAGGGCGTCTGCCAAATGCCGTGAATGTAAATGTTAATTAAAACCGTTTCAGGGGGCCTAGTGGTACGAAGGAGATTGTGTGCCAGAGCAAAACACGATCACGTCAGATAGAATTATCACAGCAAGATTAAATTGCCAAAAGATGTGTTTGCCTCCTGTTCCGTTATGACCACAGGCTTGGTTGCAAGCTACGCCGTTTTACAATGATTGACATCTCCTTATCAACCTCCGCTTTCCTTTCTGCGTAATGAAAAGGACCTCGGTGTAAGATTTTCTGACAGGGAGCATGAGTACAGTGCTATGATTCTCTCCGAACCCAGAAACTGAAGTGTCACTTGCAGGATTATGTCATAACAAAGATTAGAAACTCAAGCAAAAAAACAAAACCCAGTCATAATGTAGGTAGTAGGCGGACACAGTGAAGCATGGGATGACAGACCAGAGGGCAAATCCCAAAGTACTCAGTAAAATGAATGACATCACAGATATACAACCACAGAGATTGGCAAGACTTTGCAGTAAGGGAATGCATGTCTCTATGTCTCTGTCTCTCTCTCTCTCCAAGACTCCAACAGAGTTAATGTGCATATGCCTTGCTGGTCGTTTTAATTACAACTTTCACAAATGAGCATGCAATATTTATGCAAATATGTGCGATCGTTTCTCAGTGTTTCATTTTGTGATGAAGTAAGTGTGTGTGTGTGTGTGTGTGTGTGTGCGCGTGCATTTCTGTATGTTTGAAGTTATCCAAAATACCTGCACATTAAAAAAAGATTAGAAATGTGCTATATTCCTGCCGGGCCAGCGATCAGGTGAGACGCCAGACTGTGAAAAATGGAGATGAATATACAACAAAAGTCATTCGTCAGAATATAGGTGAAGGGGGGGAAAAATGATCACATTTTCTATGCTTCTCAAGTTCTATAAAAGTAAAGCTTTGTAGATGACATGGTTTATGCCAGATAACGTGTGTGTGTGTGTGTGTGTGTGGAGTTTTGATCCAGAGTAGGCTTTGTGAAGCTTGCTGAAGGCCACTTGGATGATTAGAGGCGGCAGTAGGAAAAAATGAAAGCCTGTCCACATGAAAGCAGCTATTAATTTTCCTGACACATCCCGCAGGCATTATTTCTCCTATGTGTCTGCTAAAATATGTTCTCTTCCATGAGGTTATTAAACAGGGAAAAGAGAGTGAAAGTTTGAAAAAAAAAAAAAAGAAGGTAAGGTCTAAGCATTGATCTTACAAACATAGCCATCATCTGTCATTCATTCACAAGCATGCGAAGCCTACTCCGCATCCTGCTCTATATTTTTCCACCGTTATAAAAGTCGTAAGCATACTCACTTGCGGTAAAGATTCTAGCCACGATACTTCTACTTTGGATCTCAAGGCCAGCAATGTGAATAAATGGTGACACATTTGCAACTCAGAGGCAGGTCACCAATCCACCGTAAGGCGACACACAGGGACAGACAACCATACACACTTGCATTCACACCTACGGAGAGTTTAGAGTCTGCAATTAGCCTAATCCCTTCTGTGCATGTCTTTGGACTGTGGGAGGAAACCGGAGTACCTGGAGGAAACCCACACGGACATCATGCAAACTCCACACAGAAAGGCATCCAGGTCAATCCCGGGGATCGAACTCAAGACCTTCTTGCTGTGACGCGACAGTCATGGCTAACCACCAGAACACCGTGACACCGCCTGCCTGCCTTAGTGGGTTTTTTCCCCCCTATATTTAATGTTGGTAAGTCTAAAAGCTACGTCAAAACATACAGTACGTCTGGAAAGTTATGCGTATTCAGACATCAATTTTCAGTGAGTCCCGTTCACATCCGAGCCAGGGTTTTTCAACAGTGCCTATAAGTATAAACCACCCCCTTTCATCAAGCCTTTGCCATTACACCTGACAAAAATCAGTACTTGTGTTCGTCAAGTTTTGCCGTACACATCGTGCCCTCCGTATTGTTGCCCCAAGACCCTGGAGAATGCTACTTTACCTACTTGCATGAGGCTCGAGTGATGAGAAAAAACTCTAGCTGTTGCTACATTTATCTCTACAAATTTGGTTCCTTTAACGACGTGGTGTCCGCAAACATTCCTTGGCAGCTTATGAAATAGCACTCGATCCAGCACATCATATATTTTAGGTTTTATTTGTTTATATTGAGCGCACGTCTTTAATTAAGTCACCTAATCCCAAATTGAAGTCGGTATACACAATAAGGTGTGTCATGCTTATTCACACTGTGTAACTAAACTAACACTACAGCGCATAGTACAGTACCGTAATTTCCGGACTATAAGCCGCTACTTTTTTCCCCACGCTTTGAACCCTGCGGTTTATAAACCAATGCGGCTTATCTATAGATTTTTCATCACTGACTGCCATCGGGGGCGCTAAAACGTGAAAGACGCAACAGATAAATCCACAGAAGAAGACATTACCGTAGTTTTTGGCACTTGATGCAAGAAGTATGACACGCACATTAAGGTATGTAAATGAACATTTATAAAAACTTTCTTGTGTAAATATCTCATCTCACAACGTATATATCTGCGGCTTATACTCTGGTGCGGCTAATATATGTAAAAATATTTCTTTCTTTTAAAATTTAGTGGGCGCGGCATATATTCCGATGCGCTCTGTAGTCCGGAAAATACGGTGATCCCCCGCTATATCGCGGGTCACATTTCACGCCCCCGGCTATTCCCCGATTTTTATTTAGAATACATCACAATTTTTTATGGATTTCCCTGTTATCTATATACCTAAAATTCTTTTTCAAACGGAAATGCCATACGACCACAGGACATATGATATGTGCGTATGATCAGAAATGGCGTGACTAGCTCTGACATTCTCACTAATCACGTCGTTTGTGGACGCCGTCTTTATATCGTCTTTACGAATCGTTATGATTTGCGTGAGAGTTACTTTAGTGATATCGAAAAGAAGTAAACACCTATTTGGAAAGTCATTATTTAAGGAAACTTTGATCTAAATATAGGAAATTCTTTTTCGCGTTTGAAACGGAAATGACGCACGGCTGCTATTTGTTAAAATAAAAGATAAATAAATAAGACAAAAAAAAAAACCTCACTTGGTCAATTATTAATTGGCGAAAATCTCATTTATTTAACCAGGTGCTCTTTATCTACTTTGAGGACTTGTGTGAAAATGTGATGCTGTTTCAGGTCATATTTAAGCAGGAATGTAGACAATTCTAAAAGGTTCACAAACTTTCAAGCACCACTGTATATTATGCACAGAAATGAATAAGAAAGTGGGCTATGACTCTGTTAGCTTTCTTTGGGAATGGTCTCTGAGTGACCGAGCATGAAAGGGTTTTTGTGTGTATGTGTCTATGTAGTAGAGTGTGTGTGTGTGTGTGTGTGTGTGTCTTTGAAAAAGACTTGCGAAAGCCTGTCTATGACTGATGTGTCTGTCTGACTTGTCTAAAAGATGTGTCTGTGTGACATGTCTGTCTGATGTGTCTTTCTGGACAGGAGGTCATTAAAGTGCCCGAGCTGCTGACAAAATGATTACATCCAGAAGGGGAACGGGCTCGCATTCGAGCTTTAAGCTAACCACTAAGCATTTTGAGCCCATAGGCACACACACATACTCACACTCACACACACGCACACACACACACACACACACACACACACAGAGAGAGAGAGAGAGAGAGAGAGAGAGAGAGAACCGTGACACAATCCAGTCCCTCTTCTTCTGGAGCTCCATTAAGACCAGAATCTGCAGCAGTTACTGCTTTTTTTTGTGGGCATTAAATTAGGAAAACCACTGCCGGGTTGTGATTTTTTCCAATTTTGTAGATGACTGCTCAGTTTCAGGGTTAAGAAAAAAAAAAAAAGGAGTAAATCTTCCAAATATCGAGGAAATTGCCCCTACAAATCCATTGGAGCATGGATTTTTCGTTCCTTTGTATTGTTTTTTTTTAAACGAACCACGACCCTGTTCTTTATATATTCCCTAATCTAACGTCGGACGTGTGTATTGTCGTCTTAGAACTTTCAAATAGATGTTTTTTTTTTTTTTTTTAGTAAAGTATATGTTTGTATCACCAATTAATGTTGTCATTATCCGGGCACAGAATTCTGTTGGCCTTCCGTGGGCAGTCTAACAAGAGATACCTTATCATTTAATTTTAGAATTATAATGGATTTAACGGGATGTCGATCAAGTTTAGGGTTTTTCTTAAACAACCAATCCCTGATTCGTATTTTTCCATAACTTTGTCCCGGATTTGTTTTGATATCTCCTTGGCCTTCGTGATGCTAATTTAAGCTTTTCACAGAAACAGACATGAATACTAATGCACTTGCGCTACAAAATATGAAAAAAAAAAAAAAAAAAAAATCCTTTCAGGACTCCACTTCTCCAAGACAGGCACACAAAAGCTCACCTGGACAAAGAAGAAATCTTTTATTCACAAGTTCTTTGGTTAGATGAGACGGAAATGGAGTTGTTTGGACACAGGGATGTGGCTTTCATTTGGTGACTGAAAGGAGAAGCGTTCAACCCCAACTGAACAGCATCTCCATGGTCAAGCATGTTGTGCTGGTGGGAATTTAATGCTTTTGAGGGATGGGGGGTTACCCAGTGGGCCACGTAACGTTATGAACGCAAATGGCATCATGCGACAAGCGGACTGCTTGAAGATTCTTGAAGTGAACATTAGGCAATCTGAAAAAAAAACCTGACCTTGGGCAGCATTGGACCTTCCAACTAGACAATGATCTGAAACCTACACATAAAGTGATCAAGAAACAGTTAACAGTTAATAGGTATTATCAACAAAGACCTGTCCAGTCCAGACCTGACTCCCATCAAGAATTTATGGAGTGTCGTAGCCAAAGGCTCGCTGCCTTCGAAGAGTGAGTAAAAAATGCTCTAAGTCCAAAATGATCTTCAAGAAGTTTATTCAGCTCAATGCACAAGCAGTACAAAAGGTGTTCCTCTCAATGCCCCAAGAAAGACGAAGAAAAAGGACCCCTCTCTTGAGATCCCCCCCATTATATAGGGTATTAGCCCTTCAACAAACACACCCCTTTACTTCCCTATTCGCTATCATTATCTCCTAATCACAAAACATACACACCCCTTCTTATCGGTTCGTTATCGTTATCTTTCTGATCTTTCATTGGGCCCTCCTTCAGC
>JAQLOM010000001.1:19688102-19709150 GCA_030068315.1 Chrysichthys thysi
GGCGCTTCTCATGTTTTGCGATTATTTCTTTCTTTATTTCAACTGTTATACGCTTAGGCTTCTTACTCTCACTACCAACCACCACTGTCCACTTTCTTGGAACCCGTAATGAAGCTTATTTAGCAAAAATGCAGAGAAACACAATGAAAAAATGCATTGAACACGATCGCACCTCGAGTGCTTGACCAGAACTAAAAGTATGGGTTGGCTGCCTGTACGTCAGTTGAGGCTTTGTTCGTTGGTTGGAACAAAATCTGTTTGGGAATTTAGTTCGTACGTCAATTTGTTCGCCATCCTATGCGTCCGTCAGCCGAGGGTCCACTGTATACTCAAACAACGATCAATTAATTATATGCAAAATGGAGAGCAATGGCTGAGCATTGTCCAGGTTGCAGTGCATCCAAATGTCCACTGAGTTCTGTACTGAGTAGCTCAAATAATCCCCAGCTGCTGGCAAAGCAGAGAGGCACCAATGCAGAATTATTCAGTTTTATTACCCTGGGTCACCAGGTTGGAGGCACTGAAGCTCCGAGCTGCACATACTCTTTCGTCCTGATGTTACTGTCAGCCGGGATTGCCACATCTATCACTATTGCTGTTTTCTACTCCTTATCAGCCACCACAATGTCTGGTTGGTTGGCCAGCAACCGCTTGTCGGTCTGGAACTTGAAGTCCCACCGGATCTTAGCTCTATTTTTCTCCACCGCTCTCAGTGATGTCTCCCATTGGGACTTAGGAGCTTTTCGCTCATTCTTGGCCCAGATGTTTGTGTACACTATCCCCGCCAATTGGTTATGCCTTTTAGTGTATGCAGTCGCAGCTTGCATCTTGCACCCAGGTACTATATGATGCACAGTCTCAGGGGCCTCTTGCACAGCCTGCAGCTTGGGCCCGGTTTACTGGGGTAGACGTCTGCTTCTACACATCTGGTGCTGAGGGCATGTTCTTGTGCTGCCATGATCAGAGCCTCTTTGCTGTCCTTTAGACTTTTTCTTGTTTCCTTCTCGATTGTAGCTCTGACACTCACAAATCCATGCCTCCTCCTATCTGTTGTTTGGAGAGTCTCAGGGAACTGGACTTCAGGTGGAACCCTCCATGCATCATGAGGAGTTTCCGTATATACCGTATATATTATTTTATACATTTGATTGAAGTTACACTTGATATATTTGATTGTTGTTACACTTCAGGTTCCTACTTTTCAATAATTCCTGGTTGCCAGACACAAGTGGGGATGTAGTCCACTCTCAGTTGTGCTCCATTCCGCTTCCTTTCTCCATTCTCAGTGGGAAAGGTCAAACCCCCAGATTTCTGCTAACTGGGCTATTCTAACTGAGCTATTCTTGGAACAGCAACCAGACAAAAGAAAAGAAAAGCGATTGTGTTAGCAGAAACTTGTTTTGTACCTTTCCCCCAGGTGCTGTCACAGAGAATGGCATTAACCTACATTTTCATTTCCTCCATGTTCATTATCTTGCAGCCTTATTACCTCATCACAGAGTCTTTTCAGGTCCATAAAAAGTCTATCTATTTTTTTTTGCAAATTTAAAGACTTAATAATTATTAAATTGGTTTAAATTTCTATATAAAATGGTTATAATTGTTATTCTATAACCATTTCTAACCTATAATCATTATCTGCCCTGCTGTAATGGATGGACGTTTACCATGGATGACGCTTTTCCGAGTATTTATTCAATACAGACCATTTTATATGAACTGCAAGAGTGCCAAACAGTGCCTTTTCCAATATACCCCCATGTTCATCATCATGAGCGTTTAAAAGCTCAGTGCGTGTCATGCACAACTGACCTGCAATGCTTTATAATGGGAGCATATTGGAAGCTGATCTACTGTGGTGCTTGCTAAGGCACTGGCGTAAAATAGTAATTAGGTCATGCATCAGATGCCCTTTAGTTGCCTTTGGGCATTTTTTCTATTTTATAGCTGTGGATATCATTCTTCTTATAAAACAAAAAAAAGGACGAAATCCTAAAAGAGAGAACTGCAGATTCATTGTTAATGACGTAGCTTTTCCTTGTTTTCTGTGATGGAAAACCATCCAGTGTTTGAAGTATCAAGAAGAAAGAGTTACATTTATCCTCATGAACAATTGAACAATTTCTTCCGGCCAATAGTTTTTACTTGTATTAGGATAGTCACCAAATGCCAAGGATGGTCAGTAAGATAAGGAGAGACAGAAAGAGAGCACTCCTGTTACTCCTATTAAGCCATTCAGTAACAGAGTGCGCACGAGGACACATTGACTGATAATAGGGTAACTTCTGTGGCCTTTGATTGTCCAACGAAACAGGCTCAGAGACCATTTTTGTAGCCAAAGGTTAGCTAGCATAATCACATTATTACTACCAGTAACTATAAGACAATGGTTTACATGGGTATAAAATCCAAGGTACAGAATGTAACAAAAGCTTTATGGAGAACCATGCACTGGACTCCACCTGTCTATGAAGTAAAAACAAAATGGAGGACAACGCTAGTACTGTGTAGCTCATTGAAACAGTCAGCACTGTTGCCTCACAGCAAGAAGGTCATGGGTTCGAGCCCCGGGTTCGGCACAGGTGCCTTTCTGTGTGGAGTTTGTATACTAACGCTAGGAAAAGGAAGAAGAAGAAACACTCATGAATGGATGGTATCATAATGACCTGTTATGCAACTCAGAATACTCCCTATCTAGTATAATAAATTCACAGTGAGCCCAACTGACCACTTGTTACACTTGTCAACTCACAGTCCTTTAGCACAGGGGTCCCCAAGCACCGGGCCGCGGGCCGTGCCACTCTCTTCCATCGCAACATTTTGCCGCCCCCCCGCGCGCTGTCCTCCATCGGAACATTCAAACACCCCCCAGTCCGTGAAAATATTGTCTGACATTAAACCGGTCCGTGGCGCTAAAAAGGTTGGGGACCCCTGCTTTAGCAGACAGTATCTTACTCTTGGACGTTATTTTGTTTATTTGTCCAATACGTCTTTGTATGTTTGTCTGCATGTCTTCAGTTGAAATCAGTACGACTCTAGATTTTCCTCAACCAAGCTTTTGTAAATCTCCAAAGTAGCCCTTTTTTTTGCAGAGAAAAGAATTTCTGGTATCCCAAGAGGGTCAGAAGGGCCTGCAACTGATAGCCTTGCATTAGTTATGGCCATGACCCCAGTCATCAGTGAGGCCAGAACCTCATGAGAGGTTTTTCAACAACACTGCACCTAGAATGTGTCAAGAATTCAATCACCAATCATTCTTTCCCACACTCTACTCATATGCAATGAATGATAGTCATTCAATGTCAAGGTACAACCTTGGTACTGTATGTAATTTTATTATATCTGGGTCATCTGAGTTAATTGTCACTTACTTGAAGCTTGAGGTTGACATGTTTTCAGTCACGTCTAGGTGAGCGACTCTAGATTTCAAACAATGAAAAATATAGGTCACCTCTTAATTTAAGCCCTTTGTAACCTCTAGTGTAAGAGAATGCGACACCCTGAGGTCCAAACGTGTCTTGGCTCATATAAATGGTAAATAGCAGATCTACAAAACACTTACAATATTTGCAAAGGTCAGATTATTTATTTATTTATTTATTTATTTTCGCTCTTCTAGTCTCTGTCTGAGCTTTCTTCAGATTATGTACACATTTATGGATCTCATAGAATTCCTTGGAGAGACACTGGGGCCACTTGTTCAATGCATTGCCTCACTATTAATGAATTGGAATGGGATGCATTGCCCTAACTTCAGAAAGACATCTTATGAACAACTTCTGTCAATGTTACTTGTTCTATTTCAAAGAGGCCCCCAAGAACATACGTCCAACCTGGTTATCAGAGTGTCATTCAAGGAGATGCCTCCATACTCATGCTCAATTTGGTTTCTGGGAATGGGTCACCCCAAACATTGGAAGATACAAGCATTTGTCTCATTTTGAGTATGGACTGGTTCAATCTGAATATTATCTTCTCCATAAAGTGGATAGAGTGCTCTCTGATTTCTGCTCAAGGACGCGTTTCAAGTTTAAGAAACCTTTCAGCTCTTGTCGTCATCAGTGGTTATCAGAAACACACTTTCTGAAATGTGTAAGTTGGCTGCAATTTAGTTCTTATGTTTGGAGTAGAGAGTATAAAATAGGTTCTTGACTTTGTCTGGCCATTCTGTAGCACATGAACTTTATAGGATTAAGCAGCAGGCTTGTGGGCTGCTCCCAGATAGACCTTGACAGACCTCTGACAACCCAACACAGCTCTAGTAGATAAACATATGGTGTCATTTGGAGCCAATTTTGCTGCTTATGTACCTTATGCACACTGAAAATCTCTTTTGCCAGCAAGTTGAGATAACAGTGATTAGTTTCTGGGATTTTGTTTGCTATAGGTCGAAGGTGGGTGGAATGGTGTCATAGGGGGGTAGTGTTGCTGCCTTACAGCTCCACAGAACCTGGTTCAATCCTAAGCTCTCATTACTACCTGTGTGGAGTTTCTCATATTTCTCAGGTTCTTCAGTTTCCACCCAACTCCCAAAAACTTTCAGGTAGGTGAAGTGGATATGCTAAATTGCCCTTCGATATTAATGCATGTGTGGGCATGATGTCCTGTAATCGACCCCCCACCCCACCCCACCCCCATCTAGGGTGAAATCTCTCCCATTTTACCGGGTGTTCATGCGATAGACTTCAGATCCTCTGCAACTGTGACCAAGATAAAGTGCTTACTGAAGACGAATAAAAGAATGGTTTGAGGTGAGAGACGGGTGAAATATTACCTCGGGAATTTGAGAGGAGATCGGCTTAATGCAGCTGACAAATGAGTGGCATTTTCTTTCCCACTACTGATACAGGACAAAAGTGACTCATTATCTCAAAAAAGTTCAACATTCCTATCTTTCTGGCTGCGACCGAGGAGTGTATAAAATGGCTAGTATAAAAGTTTGAATTTTGCTCTCCACTACCGGTAGTTTTTCCACCATGGTGCAATTATCTAAAATGTACCAATTTCAATAAAGTCTATATACATAGTTCAAGGAGGCATATAGCTAATTCTGCAGTGAAAAGATAACAAGCACTTGTCACAACGGAAATGCATTATTCACCCCAGAGGTTCTGCTTCTGCAAACACGCTAGCATGAAAACCTATTTTACCTTTGAAACTGCTAAGCTTTCCTCCCAGGTGTCTCTACCTAATGTATTTCCTGGTGTTTGCAGTAGCCCTAACTGTTCAAGCCACTAAAAATACTGCATGTAGGGAGGGATATTTTCAATTTTTTTTTATAAACGAGCAGGCTCAGTACAACTGTGCTATAAAAAATAATCCATATGTTTACGAGAGGTATAAAAAGCTCTTAAAGGAAACTACTATCGCGTTAGAGTCATATGCTTATGATAAGTCTTGCTGCATCTGGAGGCACCGAATTTTCATTTTTAGTGGTCTATAATAAGTGGTAGGCCTATGGTGAGATAGCTGAAGCTGCAGATGGCCAGGCCACAAGGTGAATGAGACACCACATTAGCAACAAACTAAGATTAATGAGCATATGAACCTCAACTGCGTAGACAGACTTAATTTATTAGTTTCACTTTTTCCAAATCTGTTGGGGGTTTTTTTGTTGTTTTTTGTTTTGTTTTTTATAAATGCTCCTGATTGCCATCTACCATCTGTCTGAAGACAATAGGAATTCTGTTTGCTGTTTATTCCATTGCATTAACGTACAATTAGTGGATCGGGCTGTTTAGAAATGCAGGCGGATAAAGCCTTTGAATTAGGGGTGAATGTGTCAACATAGGCACGGACGCTAAACAAGTGATATTAATGCAGCCGTAAAACGTTTAATGTTGTCACTTTACTCACAGGTACTCCCTGTGATCCTCCTGTTTTCAGGCAACTCTCGCTCTCGCTCACTCTCTTGAATTTCTGAGTATATTTAGCATTGCAGGGTTGGATCTGATCACTAGCACACGGGCGGTTACGGACCTGTCAGCTCCTATTCATCGATTCCCTTACTTTTCTCCATCAGGCTTTATATTGCCGTCTGTTCCTCTTGTGTGTTGTTTAGAGCTCTCTTGATTGCCATGCTATCTGGCTTGCCCCGTCATTCTTACATCCTCGCAGATTTTACACTCCCACAAGCCTTAATCTGCAAAGCTTTGAAATAAACACGTACATTCTGGATTTCCCTGTCATCTCAGCCATATAGTAATATATACTCTGAGACTGGTGTAAGGCAGATCAGTGTTCAACTAGCATTTCAGTAAAAGCTGACTTGCGGAGGGCAATAAAATTAATTCAAGGAGGAAATTAATTGTAATTTCTCACCTGAGTTGTCTGCTGCAAGGTCTTGTGGTTGGAAACGTTTCGATTCCAGTCGTATTCAGCGATGCACCTGCTTACTTTCTATAACCTGCAGGAAATCGAGTCAATTTTCCTCTATAAATGGCTTTTTTGGGCTTTTATCTTCAATTTTTTTTTAATGTGTGCGTTGAGATAACACTTCAGGAAATAGATGACGACAACAACGGGGCGAGGAAGCCTAATGGAGTAGAATGGAACGAATACCATGCCGAGGCTTGTAAATTACCAAAAGCAATGTCCGATGGTGTTGTATCCTGTATGGCCCCTGGATGCTAAATACGGCATGGCAATTTATCTTAGAGCAAGCTGTAGTTGCCGAACTGCTGGATAACCAAATGGTGCTTGGGAACGAATTAAACTCAGTTGTATTTTCAAAAGCACTTTTAACAAAAGCAGCTTTCAAGGAGTCTGCTTGCAGATCCCTAATGAGCAATTGTGCAAGTCAACAGTGGCAAGGGGGAAGAAATGCTTATGAGATGATACAGGGAAGAAACCAAGCTAAAAAAAAAAAAAAAGAAAAAAGAAAGGGAACACATTCGTTTCCGGGTGACACGGGATAATGAGGTTATAAATGATTGCAGTACACATTTGTAAAAGAGTAAAGACAATCAGGAGTTTGTACCATTTTGACCATTTTTGCACATTGTGAACAAGACCAGTTTAATGAGCGTTTATTCTTTAATTATTAACTATTGTTCTTTTCCTTGCTATATGGGTGGCATTGAGGGGTCAGGTGAGCTTCCCTGTGCAGCTTGTAGCTCGGGGCTGTTTACATCATCATTACTGATTGGGTCCACCATGGGATCTAGCAAACTAGATGATGTAATTTTGGCTGTTATTGCAGTCTTAGCTTGCAGAACAGGATGAAGTCAGCAGTGTAAGCTGCATCGGACTAAACATATAACCCTAAGAGATATGGTAGTTTGTGGTAGATTGGAGTTCCTCTTGGGGAATCGAATAAAGATGAGGCAGATCTGTTGATGAGAATAACTGTTTATTGTGTTGAATGTTGTATAGGATCAAGGCAGGTCAGTGGCAGGTGAAAGACAGTAGATACTGTATGGTATTATTAGTATTCAAACAGCTAGTGAGATAGGACATTTGGAGGTAGCGTTATCACCTGGAACTGAAGTGGGACTAATAGGTGTGGTACGTCATGGATATACACAAAGATGAGTGGAAGATTTACAAAATGCCAAAGCTGAGATTGCTAAACTATCTTGGGTACAAGCAATCGCCATCAGAAATCATATATTTAGTTCAGTGGAGTCCACATGTGTGTAAATACTACAGTGTCGAAAAGACACATAACCCTAGTCAAGCACAATTATCAAAATAATTTCTAGGGGGGAAAAAAAAAAAGCTCAATTAGGGCAATCAATAAGCCCAATCAGGGTTTGGTTAGGAAAAATAATAGTGGGGGAAAAAATGGCAAATTTTAAACATTTCGTGAAGCACCATTAAATTCATAGTTTTACAAATATAAAGAATAGATTGTAGCATGACCTTGACTCTGCCTAGAGAAGGTCATCCAGCAAAACGCAGTGGCTGGGTAAGTAGATCCACAGCTTAGATGATCAAAACTGTTTCAGTCCAACCATAGCACACCAGGGTCTCCACAAAGCTAGGCTAGGCTTTATGGATGAGTAGTGAGAAGAAATTATTATTGAAAACACGCCATATGGAATCAGTTTGAAGCTTGGCAAAAGGCATGCTGGAGACCGAGCAAAACATTTTCTGGTCTGACCAAAATTTTATATTAAATGCTACTGAATGTTTGGCAAAAACTCAACACTGCTAATGACCTTGAGAACACAGTCCCCACAGTGAAGCAGTGCTGGTGGGAGCATTATGCATTATTTCAATGATGCTTTTCATCAACAGTGAATAAAAAAAAAAACATCATCATTTGGGCAACACCAGGTAGTGCATGTACAAAGAGCTCCATTCTTTAACTGTGTTCCATGGTCAATAAAGTACTTTTAGTTGGTCCACGAATTTTAACTGTTCACTGATGGAGACCTGAGTGCAAGTTAATTGTTTGTGCCAGAAATCCTAAAGGTATCAAAGCTGTTGTAGGCCTAAGCTATGGTAGCAAAAATACTTGTATCAACAGCTGTCCAAAGCCGTCTTCAACTTTTTTAGGCTATTCCTAGGGGCCATCCTCCCCAGGAGCAAGTAGTTTCCAAGTGACAAGAATTCCGCCCAGAAGTGGGACGGATCAGGATGGATCAGGCTGGTCCAGACAACAGAAGGGGTCCAGATTATTGATATTGATATATTCAGAGGTAGCATGTGAGAGAGACAGAGAGAAATACAGGTTGTTAGGTATGCTCGTTGTCATGGAATGAAAAGAACAGTGTACATCCTGTGCCGAGCGCGAGCAAGGATTCCGACAAGACTGGCTTGACAGTGGAGTGAATACTTCTGCAAGGCACTCTACCTCAAGACTGGCTTTTCAAAGCACTTCATGACTAGATGAGTGGAACAATGTGGAAATATTCAAGAGAGTTAGCTTTTCCGGACGATAGGAGTACCGCAAGGACGTCGGTAAGCTGAGCCGCAAATTACCCTGAGCGCAAAATCATGTATGCGGTCCGGGCCGATTCCATAGGGTGTCTGTATACGAATAACGTTGTCCTAACATGAATTGAGGATAGGCGTAGGACATAGAGACTGTGGTCCTCCTTACAGATTTGTAATGGTATGCTGAGAATTGCATATAGTAATTCTTTTGGCCAGCTGAGATCTAGGCAGCCCTGTGTAATGCATGGCGTCTTTTTGTACACGGTAATAACCTGAGTGCTCAGTTACATAGAAAGTGTTTTGCTGTTCAGAGAGTAGAGTAGAGCAGATTATTCATTTTCTGATAAGCCACTATTTCTAGTTATTGCCTCTGTTTTCAGCTAAAACAACCCTGCATGCAAATCGCACGCAACTGTTTCACTAATGCTCCCGTAGGTCTGAAGGCAGATGGGTGCAATTTCAAATGGGTGGAATTTCTCACTATGCGTGCTTAACTCACCTCTGAATCGGTGTGTCGCAACAGATTTTCTCTAATCTGCTGCCCTTTGCACTAGCTTTGAATTTAAATAACTATCTTTGAATATCTCTTTTCCTTTTTCAGAGTGTGCTGGAACGCCTTATATACCCCCCCCCCCCCCATAAACAACTTGTTCACACTTATGAAGATTGTGTGACTAATTACTAATAGTCCCACCAGTGAAAGACCCAAAGCCGTATGACTGCGTATGACAAACCACGTGAACTCTCCAAGGCCGAAAGAACTTCTTGACTTCTAGCCACTCCAGGAAGTGACAAGAAGACACAAGGTCAAGAAGGAGTCATAAACAGAGACTGGCTCCAGATGGCCCACTAATTGGACAGACTCTTTCCAGTGTTCTTATCTGACACCTGTTATTTACACTTTCCAAAGACGGTCCAAGGCTGGAGGTCTTACATCAGGCGTATTCAAACTCTTTTCCCCCCACGAGGTCCGCTTCCAAGTTTTGTTGAACACCTCTGCTTTAGACAATGAGTAATGTTAGAAATTATGGCTGTCCCGGAAAACAGATCGTTTGCTCTAAACTGATACAAATGCAGATATGAATAAGGTGCGCACAGGGTGCCACATACACTTACACTTACACTTACACTTACAGATATGTCATGGATTGATGCAGCGCTGAACCTACGTACCATACACAGTGTCATGAGGCCCTCTGGAGGCCAGAAAGGGGATGAGTGGGAGGCCATGATCTCATCGTCTAACCATGATTTGATCACGTTAGTAGTAGGAGGCCCACGTAGCCTGTTGGCAGTTCTCTAAACAACAGTAAGAAAAAACAATAAGGTAGGCGCAGACATGAAAATTAAGTTTACGCCTCCATGTATGTTGGATATGACTTCGAAAGACGTCATTTCACTGAGAAATCTCTGTGAAGTCGACTAATACACTAATACACAAGCCTTCTGTTCATCATACCCGTGAGACTGGGTGCTTTACGGTGTAAGAAGGCGTTTATTTTTACTTTTAAAGTTTTCGACAGAAAAAAAAAACACCCTCAAAAGAAAACAGATATTCTTGTGTTACACTACTATGACGTGAGCACTGGACTTATTCTAACATTGTTGTGCTGTATATGATCATCATAAGATAAGGAATTTCAGGGAGCAGCAAAATCTTCCTCGAACACATCCTTGCAACTTTTATTATCCTCTGAACATGTTATGGGACCTATTTCCTCCAGCTTTGTGGACGCCATTACCTGATGCCCTGTCTCCCTCTGTTGGTCAATAATGAAACTTCGGTGCTGTCTGAATTTTTCGATGGCTTGCACCGTGTGTTTAAGAAGCAATCTGGTATTAGGGAACAGATTCCCTTTGAAGGAGTAGTTTTGGTGACTGACCAGCCAGTTTACCAGGAATACCTGCTGATGCATGCGGTTATCCAACCAGCCAATCATGTGGCAGAGTACAGTGCATAAAATCATGCAGATACAGATCACACTCTTCAGCCATTGTTCGCATTAAATATCAAGAATGGGGAAGCTGCTTGGTATTTTCAGTCTTCCAAACTTCAATGGTCAGGTTTCATGATGTTCAGGTTCAGTCCCCACTGTAGCCTCAGATCCCTGTTCTTGGTTGACAAGAGTGCAACCTTATGTAGGCTTCTGCCATTGTAGGCATCTGCTTCAAGTCTGGTTATTAGGGTCAGCACAGACTTCCTATCAGCTCGACCCAGTGTGCCTATTCTCAGTTCTAATTTTGTTCATTTCAGTCTACTGTTTTATTGACAGGACCGATCATTTTGCCTGTTTTTCGAAATAAAATGTTGAAATCTCTAGCCTTGTATCCAACACTTTGCTCAAATCATGTGAAGTTCAGTATGTGAAGAAATCACACTTACCTTGGAAGGTTTTAAACCCCATTACATTTGTGTTTCTTCTTCTTTCTTGGGTTTGCCAGAATCAAGCCACAGTGCCACTTGACAGGTTTTCCCAGTCCACTTTTATATCATATTTATACCAGTGTAACCCAGGACTCCCAAGTGATGACTTTAGCTGTTGTTCTTGCTGTTGTAGATTTTGGCATGCTCTTCATGCAGGTCCCTATACAGTATTTCATGTCATTCTATCTTTCTATATCAATTGTAAGTACCATTCTCATCCTGTAGAGGGCGACCCATGCTTTTGCTTATGGCCATTTCTGAAGGTGATCTGTGAACTTGTACAACACAAAATCCCAAAGCTAATTTTGGAAGACTGGGGTTAGTAGAGCTTAAAAGAAGCAAAATAAAACAGTCAGCCAAGTCCAGGGTGTGTGGAATGATTCATTTTGTTCTAAATGTAACATGCTTGGCCAGGCCATGATTCATTAAGCTTTAACCTACATGCTACATGTCCATGCTCTAACCTCCTATGTGTGTGACAACAAACAGTGATATATACTACTTTTCTTTTTTGGGTTTTTTTTTTTACACCTTTTTTACCTACACATGTGAGTCAGAGGGTCCTTGATGCCACCATGAATTAAAGCAAAATCTTCAATCGTATTTTGCAATTTTCTCCCCCTGTATGTTCGAGGCATATTTCAACAATAGCCTTTTCGCGCTTAGCTTTTTGCCATGGCTTATTAACGTTGTCAGCAAAAAGTGACCCATTGTACGTATATCGTTCTTCTGATCATGTCTATTGAGTTTAATTTAATAAGATCCCTTTGAGAGGGGAAAGGACAGAACTCACGCTTCCTCACTGGGCATCACTTTTGATTGGAAGGTGGACATAGGGGTCTATCAAAACCCATGCTGGACAAATCCTGATAAAAGGAATGAATAAGAAGTGAGAGAGAAAGAACGAGAGCAAGAGAGAGAGAGAGAGCGATACCTTGATGCAAGGTTGACAGCTCCAGAAACTCCCATGTCGGTGAAGAAAAGGTCATTTGTGGAATGACGAGTGGTACTAAATGTCTACTAGGGGAACGAGCAGCACATTCATAACCAGGTCAGACAGGATGGAAATAAGAATAGGAATAATATTGAAGGATAAGTAAGGAATAAAACCCTTGGGGTGTGGTGATATAGGAAAGTCAACGACAGGGTGGTGTGAGGCCCGGGACGGGGGGGGACGTGTCCCCCTCAGATTCATAGAGACCTCGATCTGCCCCCCCACCCCACTTCAAGGCAGGGCCGGATTATCCATTTGGGCCAGTGGACCGGTGTCCACCAACCCCGCTCGCAACATTCTGCCGCCAAATCAGAACCACCCCACCCCCCACCCCCCGCGCTCGCAACATTTAGCCGCAGCCTCCACCCTCCACCCCCCCGCTCGCAACATCTTGCCTTCGACCCCAACACTCGCAACATTTTGGTCCCCCCCAGTTCATAAATCCTATCTGCGCCCTTGCACCATAATGTCCCATCTTTACATTCACTGCTAGTCCTTTAATGTCCATACTGAAGGTCTGGTTTCATTTCTTGTACTTTGGATTAGACAGACTAGACACAAAACTAGCTCTGTTTTGTTTTTCAAAATGACGGTCACAAAGTTGGACTTGGTCTTGTTGGTCACGATAATCCTACCCCCAAGCCCTGACATAAGTGGTTCACGGTTCGAGACAACAAACAGTCAGTACCACTCTTAAACCAGTTGTCCTGGCTGACATCTTATTCTTGGGCTGTTAAAACGTGAAGAACTGGTTCGAGATTACACTCCGGTTCCGATCCAACCCGCGAGTATTGCCTTGATGACAAAGGGGTAATAGTGAAGAATACTTAAGAATGGTTCTCTTTAACTATGACTAAACATCCAGTAGAGGTTAAGTTTCATTTTATTGCAAGATTTAAAGATTGCAAGTGTTGAAATGATGTGGAGCCATACAGCCAGTGTTCTTTGACCCAGACTTCTAACGTTCTCTAGAGAGTCTGGCACTTTCAGGTACTTAGCATAACCACAAGAAGAAGATGTCTCAGTGACACTGCAAAGAGCTGTCCGTGTTTAACCACCATTAGCTGTTTTAAAAAAAACATCTGTATTACTGGAGTGTTAAGCACTGTTTATTAGTTCTGCTACAGTTTTTAGGCTTCTGCTAAAGATGATGGGTGCTGCTATAGAGGATCTGAGGGTATAGGTTATTTACCAGAGGATAAGAGAGAAAGGATGTAATATAGAAGTACAATGATTATATGGATTTGATGGATCTGTAATCAGGGAGAATGTTGAATTTTAAAGTTGGATGCTTTATAGGAAGTCAGTGATGCCAGTGAAGTAAAGGTTGTAATAAGGTCCTGTGAGAAGTTGGACAGGTGAATTTTGAATTCAAAGGGCCAGACGTGCCTACACTGATGAGACTGAAAAGTCTGTTTAGTGGTACATCTGAAATATACAAAATTCCATTCACGAATGCTGTAGCTTATCACTCAAACTGCACCTGGGACCACCTAGGAAATGAGCTCGGCATGAGGTGTAAATTGATGTTTGAAGCCATTCTGAGATGAAAATGCTCTTGAAAATGTCGTTCTTATGAAATGAAGACTTTTCGGGGCGAGTGAAGTTAAATGTCTGAGGTGCATTTATACAGCCATCCGATTCGCAGGTGTTTTACCTTAATGAAAGGTCTTGCGTACAGAATATACTTCTTCGTAAAAAGTGGACTTGCCCTATTTTTTTTCCACCAGTGTTGCCTGAAATCATCCTGTAATATGACTAGAAATCTTGTCACGAAGAGTACGGTATCTAACTGTCCAAAGTTTAGAATGTTGAACATTCTGCCATGTCCCCCAACCCCAGTCTCCCTTTTTTGGGGTAAATTTTGCATAATCCTCCATCATATGAAAATATATCTTGGGCAGGCGTTTACTTTGTGTGTCACCTTGTACACCATGCCTAAACTTTGGACATTTAGGCTCGTTCACAAATTTTGTATGCGTATGCTTCTTCAAGCCTCTTCAAGCCATCAAGTCCTAAACGAGGCTCTACAACAAATCATCACTAATTCCAGAATATTAGAAGTATCTGAAATCCCTTCTTGACCCAGTATCACCACCCAGGCTTGCTTCTTGTGCGCTCTTACAACAGTCTTCCCAAGATCCTTCATACTTCCTTCATGATAGTCCTTTGCCCAGTACCACAATTCCACTAATACACTGGTGTCTAGTGTTTCACATAGTATCAACTTGTGTTTTTCCTCAGCGTTGTGTGGTTCTTTCTCAAAAGCTACCTTGAGCCAGCTGTGTTTGTCCAGCTGTGATACTCGTTAGTTCCAAGTTTGCCTCAATTCCTTCCGTAGCATTGTCGTTAAGGCTTGTTCCTGGTGTTTCTTCAAGATCTAGTGTTGATTGTAGGGCTAGATGTGAATCCTCTGGACTGTATAGTCTTTTCTTAGATGTTCTGGACTTGAAGGAAGTTAGGGGGAGGGAAATCAGCCAAACAGGAAGTAGAAAGGGTGGGAACAGCAGCAGACTTGAGAGATGAGGAATGGTTTATTTACTCAGAGAGAGAGAGAGAGAGAGAGAGAGAGAGACTGACTGTTTGCACATATTATCTTTGTTTATCTGTCTTATATCTCTGTGTTTTGGTGTACAGCAAGATAGGCAAAAGCAACCATGCTAAATTTCTCCATTCAGGATAAAATCCATGTAATCCCTTATTCAACAAGAGGATTTTTGAGAGCCCATTGACTCTAATTTATAATCTATATGATTGTTTGTGATGAAAATCACTCTTTAGTTTAATTGTGCCTGTAACAGTTTGCCCCATATTGGTATTTATTATCCCATGGATGAAATCCTGGTAATAGTTTTGTTGTTGATATATCGTAGCTTCCCGTTTAATATTGCGACCAAGCATCGCTGCTGGTTTTTTTTAACATCTATTAGCATCACTTTGGGCGGCACTGTCTCAGCGAGAAGGTCCTGGGTTCGAGCCCCGGGTTCGACACGGGTGCCTTTCTGCGTGGAGTTTGCATGTTCTCCCCGTGTCTGTGTGGGTTTCCTCCGGTTTCCTCCCACAGTCCAAAGACATGCGCATTAGATGTATTGGCTACCCTAAATTGCCATAGCTGTGAATGTGCGTATGGATGGTTGTCTGTCTCTGTGTGTTGCGTGATCCCTCCCCCACGTTAGGGGAGGGTTAGGAGTGGGACTGGTGACCTCACCCTGTAAAACGCATCCCACCAAGAGACGTCAGAAATGACGCACCTACGTTCCGCTGATGGTACAGATAGGACTAGAGAGAGAGAGAGAGAGAGAGAGAGAGAGAGAGAGAGCATCACCTTCCCAGGAAAAAATAAAACAGTTTGAGAACGTTCACAGAAGTGTATTAAATCCAGGATGCACCTGCGTACAGTCTGGAGGTCACGGGGTCATGTGTAACACTGAGAAACTCCCAGTCCGAATGCTGCTGTAGCCATCTCACTATTTATGTCTTCGTTCTCTCTCACACGTCACTTTATCCCAGCGGAGAGGAGGAAGTGCAAGAAGGATGCCTAGCTCTTTTCACGCTATAGACACAATGGTCCCACAGCAGTGTATGAGTGCCTCTCTCTCTCTCTCTCTCTCTCTCTCTCTCTCTCTCTCTCTCTCTCTCTTTTCTGTCTGTCTCTCTGTTTTCACAGACACGCACACACATGTCCAGGGGAATCAGACAATAGTTAATGTCCTGGAAATGCAGGAAGCCCTTGTGGCAAAGAAGTTTGTTCAGTGCTTATTTCCCACACTATAGCAAGTGACTAAAACTTGTTTTATGCATCTAGGATTAAATAATGTCTAATACACGATCCTATGCATACTTATTCATGGGGATTTGTATGGTGGACACTCCACATACTTTTATATGTTTCTTTTATGTGAAATGTTTAATTATTAATATGTTGAACTTTTCTACCACAGGAAGGTCTTGAGGACAGATGACTTTGAGGTTTCTTGGGAACCTGCACTTTTTTTTTTGTCCAAAAACAGTTGGCAAATTGCTGTAGTATACGAGAAATGAAATTACTTGGGGGCATGCTGATATTGAAAAAAAATCTGCTTGTCACTGATTATTTTCCTCAAACAGCATATTTGGTCATGTTTTTATAGCTTACTTAACACCTGCCCTTGGGTTTTACAAATTTCCGCATGCAGTCATTATTCATTTTATATATATATATACACACACACACATACATATATATATATATATATATATATAAAGTGAATTCATCTTGGTGTAGGTACTAAATTAATCTATTTACATAAACACTGCCTTGCATTCTGCTTTTTTTTTTTAGTAGAAATGCCCCATATTACATTACCAGTAAGGCAAACATTAAAAAATAAACTAGATTTAGTCATCTCCTCACTTGAAAGTAATTCAAAGACCATTTTTCAAGTGTGCCTATGTTTCTATGTATGAAATTAGTGATGGTACACAAAGTAAAATAATTTTAAAAAAAAATAATAATAAAAAAAAAAATATATATATATATATATATATATACACATACACAGGGTGGGCCATTTATATGGATACACCTTAATAAAATATCACCTTAATAAAACATTTATTAATATTATTATTATTATATATAATTATTATATATATGCTTTTATAGCATATAAATGGGTCCACCCTATATATATATATAATGATTGAATCTAGCTGTACATGTGGATTGTAATTACAACATATGAACGCCGACTGTGTCTGCGTTGCTCCAAAAAGGCGGTATGTAAGTCAGCGACCGTTTCCTATAAACACCTCCAGACTCATTAGCTGAAAGCCAGGGATTAAAGTCAAAGTCTGCTTTCACATTTGTTCGGCCCCATAGGGAGACTTCAGCATTTTCTGAAGAAAGATTGCATCTTGAAAAGGCACCACAGCACAGGCTTATTTATTTATTTTTATTTTTTTGGTTTTCTTAATTTTTCTGTTTTTTTTTTTTTCCAGCCTATGAAAGTATCATCTGTGGACACACCCAGAAACCGGACATATTATTTTAGTTCATTTTTGTGTGTGTGTGTGTGTGTGTGTGTTTGGGCTAAGATATGCAATGAACGGTAGTATGGAATAATTTGGGGGGGGTCAATTGTATTCAATTGACTCTGAGTCATCTTCTGTCATCAGTGCGATTATTTAAGAAGTCCACAAGGCAATAGAATTAAAAAGAATGGAGACTTAAAAAAAAAAAAAAGGACTGATGCTGACGCAAGATACCCTTCTTGAATTATTTTTATTATTATATAAGAGTTTTGCTGGAAATAGATTTATGTAATGCCTTTTCCCTCCACACAGCAACAATTCAAAAATAAAAACAGCAACGCGGTCCTCATTCACTTGGTTTTTATTCACATTTTTAATATACTAATGTTTAGCAATGTCCTTACATTCCACCGTGTACTGCAGATCTCCTGATCAGGCAGACAAACCAGCATCAATAATAATAATAATAATAATAATAATAATGATATAGAAAAAAGCAGCATCCTGGTTTCAAATAAAAAGCCATTTGGGATGGATTCATCACGTCCTTGTGCTAGTATGCACAGTGTCATATCCATTAAAATTGTTGTACATCCAGATAAATAAAATAAAACATAGCACTAAACTTGTAACAGGTTCTGTATCATAATAATCATAAATCAACATTGGGGAAAAAAAATCACACCCACCTTAAAATTAAGGTACACGCTCAGAAATAGAAAAGTGACTCGGATGGGGGGGTGGGGGTGGGGGGGGGGTTGTTTGGAGTATCTGTGCTGTATCAGTGCACTTCTTGACTAGTCTGGTTAATCGGATCTTAAAGTGGGTAGCGGTTGCCTTTGTGCTTGAAATCGGATACCACTCCAGCTCCAGAGTCTGGCCTCTAAGGTGCTTGGTTTCTTTCTGGAATGTTTAAGCATTGCTGTGAGCCTCGAATGTGCATTCCCAGGTTGATGCCAAGCCCTTACATTCGTGGAGACACTTAACAGTGGAGGGCGCTGCAGCATCCTTACACCCCAACCGCACGGTCCACCTCTACGTGCCATCCAAAATCCAGAAAGATGGGACGAAAAACAAAACGAACTGGGGGAAGCACCAGAAGATCTCTGGTAGGAGCCACTGATCGTAGTGTAAACATTTGCCCCGTTGTTGGCGCTGGAGTCTCCGCACCTCAAGGCTTGCGCTTTCTGAGTCTGGGTGTGGTGCATGGGATGTGTCCACATCATTGGTATTGGAGGTAATTTTTTAGAGATTGGGGTAAAGGCAAGGTCTCGATCTGTTGCAATCGGTCACGGCCCAGAGCTAGACGTGCTGCTCGTCTACACAGGTCCATCAGAGGCAGGGGCTCAGCTAAAGAAGAAGAAGAGGAAGAGGAAGAAAAGAGGGAGAGAAGGGAGGAAAAAAATATGAATTCGTACTGAATGTGAACAGTTTTGCATGCATCCTACACACTTGAAGATCATGTTCTGTGTATTATTTAGCAATGGATATATTGTTGGGCCTTGGGCCATCCTACTTTAGATGTTATGTCTGTGTGGGAATGTTGTGGGCATATTGGCTCTTTTAGTTCTGTAAATAAAAACTTCAGGTTGGGTAAATAAAGCAGCTTCCCTCATGAGGACCAGCCAAGTGTGCCCACAAGGATAAGAATAACTGGCCACTTGGTCGGACTTCGGTTGTATAATGACTGTCTATTGGAATATTTGTTCGTTCATTCATTCATTCATTCATTCATCCATCTTGACTAAGCTATTCATCCCGGTCAGGCTTGCGGTGGATCTGGAGTTTATCCCAGGAACGTTGGTCACAAGGCCAGGAATACACCCTAGATGGGATACCAGTACATTTCAAGAACACACACTCATTCGTACGTCAGGACTGTTAAGCCTAGTCTGTTTTTGGGAGATGGAAGGAACACGGGGAGAACATATGAATCTCCACACAGACGGTTCGAATCTGTGAGGTGGAATACTACCTGCCTACTGGAACAACTTTGTTATGAATATTTACCTAGGTCTATTTCAGTGTCTTGTAACCTGAAGTGCACCATGGTACCAGTGAAGCTCGGTCAAACACACCTTTAGGACCAAAAAGAAATTCAGTCTGTGCAAGAGATCCTATGTACTGTATCTAAGAGGGATGGTGCTTGAGCGTCACGCCACATCTCACTGAACACTCTTTCACTCAAACTGACGGAGGTTTTGAATAATAGATGCCACGTGTCAATGGAGCCAGTTCCCCCAAGCGATACTGCTGTTACCCATCTGGCTAGAACCAGTCACCATGTGCTTTACACACTCGCTCGTGCTACCAACAGCCTCAGCTAATCAAAAGTTACGGAGGAACCTGCGGGAGGATTGCGGGTAGATGACGAGAGGATTGTCAAGCTTCAGGACTTTTGGCAATTGACGTCCCGTAGTGTTAAAGCGTCTCGCACGACGCGTTGTCACTTTACTTCCAAATGTGTGTCAGGAAAAGGCCGAATCATCTAGAACAGGCATGTCCAATCTTATCCTTTCCAGATAAGACTGGACATGCCTGATCTAGAACAATCGTGTTCCTAATGTATTCCTAAACTACATTATGGTGGATAATTTAAATAGGTTTGCTCATACTGTCAGGTGTCATCATCTCAGCAATCGCTAACAGGCGTGTTGCTCAGAGCTGCTTAAAGAAGAGGTTCTCAATTGAGATCCAATCCCATTTAAGATGTCGAAAGCAAAAAAATAAAATAAAATATTGAAGAAAACTAGAACAGAGAGGTGGGGTCTCAAGGCTACAAGGAGCCACGGGATCACACGTTCATTATAAAGATTAATAAGCCGGTTGTTCGGGATGGATTTTTCCTTGAAGTCATATCATATTAGCTGTCCTGTATGATTTTTGATTGCCACTAGGGCTGATATTATTTTGTTGTGAAGTTCTCCTCTAAGGCTGGTTGCAATCATTAACTTGGACGTTAATAAAGATGCAGGGCGTTCAAGCTAGCACCAGTGACTGATGAGGCAGTCAGATTCCAGCGCAATCTCAATACCCATTATCATTTACCTCCTACCTCTCCTCACACAACAACACTCACCACACGGTCTTTCACCACACACACACACACACACACACGTGCGTATAAACACTCTTCTGGGATCAAGGTTGGCTGAACAAATTAGATAAAACACGGCTATTTGCAGAAACGACAGAAAGTGTGTGACAAAACTACAAAATGTATATACGTATAAAGTAATACACACAACCTGCTGGCATATAAAAAAAAAATGCACAAGTTGTCATACTTGTACAGCCTGCTGGTTTCCCTTTGGCACCTGACATGGAAATGGGTATGAAATGCAGTACGTATGGCCCTTTTAAAGTCTAAAATTTGCAGGAGTTTTACACACTTTAAATAAAATAAAAAAAAAATAAAAAAAATAATGCAAATTAGCTGTGCTTAGTTCACGCCTCATGATTGCCAGATCTTTAATTTGTGGATCTGTTCAAGACTCTGGATCAAGACTTAGTTTGTTAGTGGCATGTAGTGCTTTTAAACACATACCTTTAAACCTTGGAAAAAGAATAAGGAATAGAAAATGCAGAGGGGAAAGTTTTTGCAATTCAATTCTTTAATTATGCAGCACGGTGGCTTAGTGGTTAGCACTATCGTATCACAGCAAGAAGGTCCTGGGTTCAATCCCTGGGGTCGACCTGGGTGCCTTTCTGTGTGGAGTTTGCATGTTCTCCC
>JAQLOM010000001.1:19726066-19742742 GCA_030068315.1 Chrysichthys thysi
TTATAAAAACTTTCTTGTGTAAATATCTCATTTCACAACGTATACATCTGCGGCTTATAGTCTGGTGCGGCTAATATGTAAAAAAAAAATTCTTTTAAAATTTAGTGGGTGCGGCGATTCCGATGCGCTCTATAGTCCAGAAATTACGGTACTTCTGATTGGCAGGTATGTAGGACATTCTGATGGACAGTCCATATTTGCAAAGAAATACCAATGCACAGACTCATGCATGTGCTACGTTTTATCCCCCCGCCCACACATACACATTTTTTTCACAAATGATGAGGGGGGAAAAAAACAATCCAGTGTTTTCAGCAACCGAGCCAAAAAAGAGAGGAGGAATAAGTTTCTGCATTCTTCCTTGTTTCTATGGCTGAACAGATCGTTCTTTCCCTTCACATAAAAACCAGACTCTTAAACAATGCTTTGATGAGGTTTGAGACTTCTTAGGTCGCACGCTGAGCTCCCCCATTACAATTTGCATGGGATCTCTTTGTGCTAAATCAAGCGTAACTACTTTCAACTTTAAATGGCGAGCTGGTTGTTCTCAGTTGTGTCACTATAGAGGTAATGCACAAAAGAGGACTCCGGGAAAAGGAAAGGCAAGTGAGCTAGCTCAATAGGGCAAAAATACGTTTTGAATGTGTCACGGAAGCATTCTTCTGCTCATCATGGTGGTCTATTTCTAGGTTGGGAAATGCCACCTTGAAATCAGGCGACGCATTCAAAATATTTTCGGTGTACATCTAAATTCTGCGGTATGCTTAAGAGAGATCTCCGAATAAATGCTGTTTGTATGATGACATTTATATAAATGGTATGAAACCAGTGTAAAGTCAGAGAGAAAGTTTACAGATGTAAGACATTTATTAAAATAGATGATATCGCTAGGAGTGGGTGTCCTCCCAAAGGTCAACACAAGGCCACAGTGCCTTAAGGAAACAACTTCAACTGTGCAACTCTAGTCTGCCTGAAGAAAAATCATGAAAATGTTGTAGTGGGGCATCTGCGATATAAAATGTACACCACAATGATTTAAAATGAAGACATGTCACTATCCAGCCTTCGGTCTTATTGAAATGGAGCACCATTATCCGGCGCAGGCTATACACAAACTTAAAGAGGTTCATTTAAGGGGAAATGGCCCAAGATACATTATAATTGCCACACAGGACTGATAAGCTACACATGAGGTTGGTTAAATGATGAGGTACCCCTTTGTAGTGACCTCTTTAACGGTCCTTTGTAATTCCCAAAGACTATTTGGTTTTGAATTCTATCACAGTCACCTGCCACTGTGTAAGGCTGAACAATTTAGGCAGACTTTGGCATTGATTATAAAGCATTCAATGCTTCATTAAATGGATGTTCACTATCACAAGGGAAATGAGACATGGTTCACAAAGGTTTTTCTTCTACGGATTAGAGAAGCTTGATCAAACAGCTTCTAACAGCCACCCTAAGGCAACGAACCAGTGATCTGCACACGGAGTTCCCATCTGGCATAGCCAGATTAACAAAAGTTTTTTAGCACATGCCAGATAGGAAAGGTACAATTTGATGGAAATTGTTCTAAAGCAAGAAAAGTAGACACACGCTGGTATGTACCCTTCACTAATTAGCATACATTTTCATTCAGGTCAGGGTTACAGTTGATCCTGGGAACACTGGATGCCAGGCAGGAACGCACCCTGGATGGGATGCCAGTCCTTTGCAGGGCAACACGCACACAAATTTACAGCTCGGGGCAGTATGATGTTTCCAGACCACCTACTGGAATGTTGTTGGGAGATGGGAACAACCTAGAAAGGTGCCCCCTAATCAAATCTATGCAAGAATGTGTTAGAAATCAGTGTAAGTTCGAACACAAGAATCTAGCTTCTGTTGACATACAAGAATATAAAATTTAACCTGACACTGATCAACCTTTACCTTAGAAAAACGTATCTCAGGAACTTGGTTACATTTCTGTCTGTTCGGTTTTTGGAACTCCTCAGGTCTAGGTGTTGGTGGTGTTACATTGAGTGGATACAAAGCAACAATTTTCATATGAAGCTACAGCAAAAAAATGATTGAAAGTGAAATTTAAAGACTTACGATCCAAGCCATTGATGTAACGCATGGTGACCTCACAGTGTCCCCAGACTGCACTAACAATGGGATACAGCTTCTTTCCCTTGAGCCCTCTGAAGGCCACTCCAAGGTACTGTCCATCCACCATGAAACTAAGTGTCCCCTCATCCATATCCAGCACCACCATCAGGGTGTCGGGGAGCACGAAGGCTTCCTCAGGCTCCAGGAAGCTGGGATAGGTGGGTGCAGATGAAGCTGGTCGGTTTTTGCTGTTATGGTAGAGCTTGTTGCGGCCCAGGTCCCAGCCCCAGGACTCACTGTCACTACCTACCAGAGAGGTGTATCCCACCGAATGAAGTGGTGCCTCTGATGTGGCCACACCCACTACAGCATGGGTGCCCCGCTGGCGTGCAGGCCAATGGATGCGCCAAACATGCAGGCCACGCGTATAGCCCACACGCCCTCGGATGCAGTCCGTGCTCTGGGCCACCGGATGGCGGTGGAAAGTCAGCTTGTCGTCTTCCTTGATGAAGATATTAAGAGAGCGATCGTCTGGGTTCCAAGCATGCTGCAGCTGATGCTCGGAGGATGCTGATGGCATATCCAGAAGCAAGTCGAGCCTGGCTGGCTTGAAGAAATCTGGACCTCGGAGTTCTCTCCGTAAGGGGCGGTAGGAGGGCTCGCCTCTCACGTCCACCGACTTGATGCTTCCTGAAATCTTCTGGCCCATGGTTCCTCAGTGGGATGTTGGGCAATTGGTTGACTGTTACCTCATCAAAGCGTGGGGTGTCAGGCTGGTGTCCACTGAATCTGGCCAGCAAGTGCTAGCTTCACACAAGCCCTAAGGGGGAACACAGGCCACACTTTAGAAATGATGGAAAGATGCATGCGAATTGTATATAAGGGTGTGTTTGTATGCTGTTATAGTAAAATAATCCACGATGTGTATGGTGTGACCCAAACTTTCCCACCCTGAAGGTGAGTATTTTCCGCTAACACCACATCCTGAAGTGTTTTTTGCCAGTGGACAAATGTATAAACGACACGTCGTTCATCATAAACTGCGAAACATGTTAATTCTTGTTATCACATCTCCTAACATAAATCTTCAATGAGTACACACATATATGCGTCTTTCAACAGTGCTGCGTATGGTTTAAAACATTATATTACAAGATCTTTTATATTACTGCTGGATGAAGCAGCACTTTACAGTAGAACAGTGCAACAGAAATGCAGCCGATTCATATTTAATGAGGCTCTTTTCAGAAGAGCCGTAGCACGTGAAACAAAACAGGGAGGGACGCAAAGTGGGTAATACTGTAGCTTATTTCCATGCAACCCTAACCCCAGCTTTGATGACTTCAGAGGCGTATGCATAAATTAGCTCGATGAAGGTTCGGGTCTACATGAGAAGAAGAAAAAAGTCACAGTGTTGTTTCCACATTAAAGGCCAATTAATTAAATCTAGTGGGGATCAGGTAGGATGACTGGATTTAACTCTATAATGCTAACTGGAAGTGCCGGTGTTGGCCACAAAAGCATTTCGGTCTCCTTTAATGGCCAGGCTGAAATCAAAGACGAGAGAAGAGAGATGATGTACGATAGAGGTAGTGCTAAAGATGTGCTAAGGCAACAGAGCGGTATGAAGCACTAGCACGCAGGTCCTCCTACAATGCGTGACGCACGTTCTTTTTCCAGGAATGAGTAGATGCTTCCCATTCAAAGCAACAAAAACCTTTTCCAAAGGATCCAGCTGGCAACACAAGGCAACACAACACACACACACTTTTCTTGCTACCATTGTGAGGACGTTCCACTGACTAAAATATTAACCCAGTTAATTAATGCTATGCCAAAATGTAAATAGAACCATTTTACTAGTTTTTATTTAATTGTATTTTTGTTTAAATTCTATAAATGATGCCTGCTGTTACATGTCCTTGCCTGGAAATTTGGTCCTCGCTAAGATAGAAAAAACAAGGTGACACACAGGTTCCCACACGAAAAGACAAAAAGATGACAAATATTACGTCAACCTGGACACTTAGCCAGACTATGATCAAACATTTCCCGGAAAAATGGAATGAAGCGGTGATTCAAATGTCAGCACGATACATGCTCACACACATCACACACACACACACACACACACACACACACACACAAAGGTAAAGTGTCCTCAAAAGTCCAAACTGTTAGAGATTCCTGTCCCTGTGGCAACGGTCTGTCCCCGCCAAGATATATAAAAACATGCACACAGAATTATACAGTCACCCAAACCCTCTCGTCACACTGAGGTCACTGAGAGAGGAAGAGAAAGAATATATGAGATGACAGGAAGAAGAGTGGCCAGACGTCCAGTCAGGAAACCTGTGTGAACGTTCCCAGTAATAAAGGGAAAACAAATGAGGTCATGAGAGATGGAAATGGGGGGTCTGGGAAGAGTATAAACAAATACACAAGGGCTGCTCCAGGTTCCTTCAAATAGAGTAACAGATATACAAAAAATTGGAAAGAAAAAAAAAAAGCCAGGTTGATGTTATTATAGACTAGCAATGGCAAAAGTACAGCTGTTCATCTAAATAAGCTAGCAAAAAAAAAAAAAGTTCAGTTTCAAATCAGTCACTCGTGTCAAAGTATAAACTCTTAAATTTACCTCAAGCATGAAAGTGAAAATACAAGAAGACACGTCCAATTTTACTTATTGATGATAAACCAGTGTCCCTTGGTGAAAGAAACTATTAGCTAAGGCTACCTATCAACAACCTTATTGCTAATCTCTTCTAAGTAAGCTAGCATAACTCTGACAAAACAACCACCTGGAGCTTAATAGCTAGCTGTCCCGATACAAAATACAACTAAAAAGATTACAGAAATGGATTAATCAGGTCTAGTTCTTGCTGTTACATGTGTCAAAGTCTAAATTATTCTGTTGAAGTAGAAACGAGTCAGTAGAAGACAAAAGTATAGCATAAAAGTAAAGCACAGATACTTAATTACAGTTGCGAAATAAACCTAGTCAGTTCGCATAATTTGATCAGCAGTCACTAGAATTTGACAAATCTGGAAGCTAATCCTCACATAATTGTCAAGTCACCCGATATTTGGCGAGGTCCAATTAAGAGACGGTATAAAGGTGCTCATGGTGCCATCATAAGAGAAAGGAAATGATGGAGGCAGACAGCGCGGAAACAAAATGATCAAAAAAATTATCCTGACGATTCCCAGATCAATTCTTTCCACTAAGGTCTGATGCCAAAGAGCACAAATGGACGTTCAGCTTTTCCGAATCTGCCATTAGGACACAGACGATCATTAGGCATCAATAATGCTCCACTGCTTTATTGAGTCAGGGAAACGCTTGTCAGAGAAGACGTCTGACACGTTCGCGCCAAGTGACTAAGTCACATTATGAGAACTAATGACAACACAACTGAAGTCATCCAGAGGCTGTAAAATATAAATGACATCAGTTAGAAACTTGCCCATCGGGGTTAATGAGGCAGAACATACTGTTCATGTTATGACAGTAATATCTACGTCCTAATGTACCATGAATATGCTCCATAACTACCCAACCGCCTAAGACACAGCCACACACAAAGTTCGCAAAACGGACGAGTCGCTTATTGGGCCTCATTAATGTCGTTGCTTCTTTGCCAAACCTCTGTTTTCTTTCTGAATATACTGGCATTCAGAACAGCTAGATCATCACAGTCATAGCTGTGAAACAAACACTATGTTACAAAATGGTCTGCGGCGGGTACATTGGTGAATACAGGCAATACTTTGTATATTTCTTATTTTCTGGCTGGGGCATTTTTTATTTTTTTTTGCTCTGACAAAACAAAAATTGAGAAGCATTTTGACGCATTTGTCTTGGTTTAAGTTGACAGGAAGGCTATGCTACCTGTAATAACCTCTCATTATAACCGCGATGAGCAAAAAAGCATGTGCGAACAAACATCACATTGAACCATGAGATTGCATTGCATTACAATACCATCATGTGGCAGACACTCTTATCCAGAGCGACTTACATTTATCTCATCTATACACAACTGAGCAGTTGAGGGTTAAGGGCCTTGCTCAGGGGCCCAGCAGTGGCATCTCAGCGGTGCTTGGATTTGAGCTTCCGATCTTCCAATGAGTACTCCAACGTCTTAACCTGCTGAGCTACCCCTGCCCCATGGATGGGCAACAACAGCAGAAGAGTATGTCAAGTTCCAATCCTGATGTAAATAGAATGACATAATTTGGACTTTTTCCACTGATACGGCGTTTATTTAGCATCTTTGGAAGCCGTCTCCAGAATCAGTGCTTTAACAATAAGAGGTAAAGCAAATGTTTTCGGTCTTAAGGGTGGGAGGGCTTTGTAGTTTTTGTTTTTTGGTTTTTTTTTTTTCTTTTTGGTTTTTTCTTTTGGTAACGTGACCGACTGCCCTTTTTTATTTTATCAACTTCAATAAAAAGAAGCCAAAAAAAAAAAAAAGATAGGCTGATAAAAGGACGACTGTTTACATCAGTGATGTCAGACGGCACCCTGACTGGCGATGATGTATTTGATCTTCAGATTATCCCACCTTATGCAGCTTTCTTCCTGTGATTACTCAACCTAACCTAATTTTTTTGAGGAGTCATTAAGGCAGTAACATGCAAAGAAGTGCAATTTGCGATTGAACGAATATTTCAACTTGTATAAAGGTATAAAAAAAGAAGGAACATGCATAAACACTGATTCAAACTGACTTTGAGGCAAAGTCTTTCCAATTAGCGAACGCGCTGCTTGCTACACCATTGACATGGAATTTGCACACATTGTGCTGACACTGGCTTGATGTTATCCTTGATCTCAAAATCTTGTACTGTTTGTCAGATGACAGGAGTGTGAACAGGCGGCATTGGGGGTGGGTGGGTGTGGACTTTAATGATATTGCTGGAAGAAACCCATATGTCAGCAATGTCTTTTAATGGTGGGAGAGCTGTGCTCGTGGTGGTCCGGTCCATCAACATTAGAGGATTGGGGTCATTTTGATACTGTAATGCTATTGTTGAAGATGTACTCAATGGTATACTCATAGCATTGGCCAAGAACTTCCCGGGTGTGGTATGTATACAGATACTTGCATTTAGTGCTGTTCCTGCCATCATGTATGGTAACACAGTCTTGGGGCGTGAAGACTAAGGAAGTGAGAACCCTCCTTGGGAATTCAAGTATACACGATCAGCATAAGAAGTGACCTATTCACTAACAGTCCGGAGTTGGCTTGTGAGGAAATGCAATATCCAGTGACAGCGCTATACAATTTGTGTGCCACTGTGGAGTGGATGATTGTTCCACAAACTGCTAAGCAATAATCAATGAACAGCTTTTTTTTCACCTAACTGACTTACTAGCCAAGAGGGACAAGACTATGTGGGTGGTAGTGATGATCTCATCATCAATGGATCAAACCCATTCTCTCAAAATGCTTTCACAAGCACTTGAGTGCTACTGTCCTACAGTAATGGTTGATATATTCTTTGGGACACAATGGAAGCAACCTGATATTGTTCAGGGTCGTCCATACTTCCACAGCGAGCACTGCCCATGGAGGTTCCATGCATGGTTTAATGGGAACCTTCCACAATGTGTTTTTTTAAACATTAAAATTGATGTTTTTGTGAATGCATATTACAACTTGAGCTAAATAGCATGAAGAGTCATCGGGGAATTGCTATAAGGGAAGAACCCTGCGGTAGGGTCCCAGGTAGTAGGGAAAAGACAAGGGCTGTGCCCCATTATCCTTATTTTTGCACGTTCCCTCGCTCGTTTCCTTCCACCCTGGATGTTCCACAAAATACAGCTGTTGAAGTGCTGTCCCAGTACCTTCTGGGACAAGGGACCGAGCGATGATTTTCTCTAAAATCAACCCTTGGCTGGAGGCGTGCCGAGAAATTCCCAATTGAAATTCCCAATTGAAATTCCCAATCACCACGCGTGGCGAAAACAGTAGTTGGAAGGAGAATTAGTTTGCTTTGTTAATAATGTCGTATATAACAGGTGGCACATCAAGGTAACAACGGTGTTCTGATACCACTTTAACAGTTACCTCCCTCCCTCACTTGCTTGATCACTCCCATGATGGCTTCAGGAACTTTTTACTTTAGGGGGCGATGATGATTATTCGAAGTTACGATGACGATTGCGATATGCTAAAAATTGTAAAATATTTAGAAGATATTTAAGATTCGCCGACAGGCATCGAAGGCAGGCCAGCGTAGCAGCGTATGACGCGTGATACGTGCAGACGACACACGGAAGTACGCGGACGACACCTGGAGTACACTCGCCTTACATGATGCGTCGCTCTCTCCTGCAACTCACGGAGTCAACTTGCGTATCGGTGTACTGTACAGTGCATTACTGAGTGTTTCTGGTGTGCTTCAAGAGCTAATTTTAACTTAAAAGCATGTCTTCTAAACGTCCGCATGTCCCCTACAGGAAAAGACTCCTCGGTAAGCTAGGCTAAGTTAGGCTAAGCTACCTAAGCTAGGCTAAGCAATGGCATATGACATTCAACATACAATATTTTCCACTTACGATGGGTATAGCGGAACAGATCTCCATGGTAACTTGAGGACCACCTGTGATATGGCGCAGTATAGAAATATACAGTAGGTGGTTGGAGGGTGGAGCTTCAAGTCACACGTAAGTAACTTGTTAACACAATACAGAAGTTGTGCGTTTTGGGGAGCATTATATACAGTATGAACCCAGTTAGTAATGTTGGTCCAACTTGGAAACCTTTAGCAACAGACCCTGGATACTTTAGCCGTGACGATAACGTGGAAATGAACCGAAATAGTTTTGGTATGGTGTATTTCAGAAATGTTTGGCTGCTGTTAAATAAATCGACTAGCTAGCTAAATTAGTTAGCCTGGTAACGCACGGTAATTGATCAAAGTCTTAACGAGGTGCTTGTTAGATATGGATGTGCATGTAATGTAGAAATAATACATACATTCAGCCCAAAGCTAATATAGGACCCAGAGGAAATACAGAGGAAAGTCAGTGAGAGTGTAAACCAAGGAAATGGAATTGCCAGAGTGAAAGAGTTGAAAATTACCTATTGTAAAGTCAGCCTATTTATCATCGTTGTGAATCTTCTGTTATTACCCAGTTGTGAAGTTGTCTAGCTGGAAAACTTGCGATATCTGACAGGTGACTAATGGCATGTGTTTGTGTAAATTTCTGTATTTTTGTTCTTCGCACTCTGTTATATCAGGCAAGAGTGAGTCATCCGGTGCATCTGCTCGACCTCGGTGTAAAACTTGTATATATTTATTGATCGCTGTTTTGGCTAGCATGCTAACCCTATCTGGCTCCTGCTTAATGTGTTAGACGGGCTGGAGTACAAAGTACGCCGATTATATAACAAAATACATGGAGAATTCATCTGGGTAATCAAAAAATACACACACTGGAAGCGACCGGAGGTGATGAGTTTTGTTCTCTGTGCATTATTTTAGAGCGCTAGCTGGCTAGAGTTAATGGGTTAGCCCATGTTGGTCGGCCTCATGGATGCGAAGCCTCATGTGAGCCTCCAGAGCAGCGTGCTGTGAGACGAGAGCCAAAACACCAGTGCGCGCTGAGATCACAACCGAGCAACCAAGAGCAACCAAGAGGCTTTGTTCTTTCATCTGGTGTGCATAATAAAGTGTTTTGGTTTTTTTTTTTATTATTATTATTATTATTATTATTTTATTCTCACAATGCTCCTGTAATAGCAAGGAAACATCTGCGTTTAATTATATATCCTCAGACCACATACTACCATACTAATTAGTTTGTCAATACACCATTGTTGTCATTATTATTTAGGCTTATTACTTAAGTGCATTATGTGGTTTGGGACGCAGCCCTGAATTCTCTCTGCCTGCCTTAACAGGCATGAGATTAATCCATGCAAATAAAGAGCACAAGAAGACATAAAACAAACTCATGTTAAATACAGTAAAATACTGTTCGGTGCCTTGCAACAACCCTGGGAGGGCAACGTTTCAAATGTTCATGGATTTAACCGTGAATTGCGAATCGAGTCTTAATGTGTTTCTGTGTATTCTTTGAATGGAATTTTATTTTATTTCATGAGGGTAAACGGGTAAGTCTAACGAGGTTTTTTTCTGGATCTGCCACATCCAGCTGGTGATGACTCAGCAAAGAAAGCCACAAAGGGCTTCAAAACAAGTTTTGGGTGACTTTTTGAAGCGCATGGTTCAAGGTTAATCCGCAAGAGAACCATTGTTCTAATTTATGTCTATATTACTTTTCGCCCTTTATAGGTCTTTTACTGCATATGCAACGCCTCTGCATTCAGGAGAATTTTCTTATCTTAATGGGCTTTGTAGTTTCCGATGTACAGACTACTGGAGCTCACCCCCGATACAGGAATCAAAGAACGTCTATCATAGTTCTTAGCTCATCCAAATTGCTGCTGCGGCTGCTGTTGTTTTTCTTTTTATTTCAAATGAGAAATTTGATTTTTCAAAGAGTCAGGATCCATGCTGTTAATACCAAAACCAAACATACAAAACGAAATCACAATCCCGATCCAGGGCTGAAAGCAGGCATTACTCCGAACACGGGAAATCACAAGGCAAACAGGCTGGAGGATAATCCAAAGAACAAACCAAGAAGAAGGGCAAAAGGTCACACCTAACATAAATCAGGAGAATAACAAAGCTCAGACCTAACACAATAGTCATGGTTGGCAAGGCTTCGCAATGGATTCGTGTTCTGTGTGTTCTGATGTAAAAAACGGTAACGAAGTGAAGCAGAAATCCAGGGTGTGTCGCGTGTACGCTTTAGGAATGCAATCGAATACGAACACGTTACATGTCACACGATATGACACACGTATCCTAAGCGCGTTAGGCGTTCAGATGTGAAGCTTGTGGGGGAAGCTTTACGTACTTAGTACCACGTCATAGGTCTGCATCGTCGCAGTGGTTTGAATATGTCAGCGAATTTTTGAAAATATAACCCAAATGCATGTGGTAGAAAAGATCGCCGACAGGTATTGGCATTGTCTAACACCTGTAGTGGGCATGTCTTTGGGGTCACTGCCTGATCTCACCTCGGGCTCTTGGGGGCAGGTGAACATAAACTCACCATCTGGTGTTATTTTCCACTTACTGATTTGAAGATCCGTGTCTCCGTGGGGCTCTCCCGCCTTCCCTGTCGCTGTCGTTCACACTTTCAGGATATCTGGCATTTTCTCTGATGCAGTAAGATGGACTGACGGACACCCATCCTACCATTTCTACACTCCTGCAGTCCCTTTGTGCGTAATCCTTTAATTAAACAGGCGCCACACACACGCGGTACTCCAAGACAAACTGTTGCCACCACACATACATAGCCAGACGCTGTGCGACCAATATGCACCATCCCAATGGGCAGGCATCTGTTCTGCCAGGTGGTGGTGTTTGTTTTTCCCCCACTTAGAACGTTCTGAGAGCGGCGGGAGAGGCTGGCCGGACACAGTTACTCTTTCAGTGGCAGGTTATTAAAAAAGAGATGATTTTATAGAGAGAAAACGTGACACGTGCGAGACGCTCAGACTGGTGTGACGACACACAGATGGAGGAGTCTGCACACGGCCTTCAGAGGTCGTCACATCCAGACGCAGCTGGAGGGGGGGGTAAATGAAGTTCATCCAGGACAAACATGAATCTAAGGGTGGGAAAATGGATTAACCGCTTCAACAGTTCACAAATAAACGTTCTCGTCCATTGAGCACGTCCAGCATAGAGTTTGTTGTTGTATTGGGTTTTATTTTGGACTAAGAAGGCCCAATAAGAATTAATAAGCTGTAACTCTAAGGCTGAGTCCATAAGGGAGGTGCCATTCAGCCGTCCTATCTCTTCTTTATCATTGAACATTAAACCTAAGAAAACATGCATAAAAAAGAAATCCTGATCAATCTCAGACATCATCATCTCCTTGTTTAGAGTGTTTGTTTTTTTGACGAGCTGCACAGGGTTAGCAAATACCCAAAGTGTAGTTAACTAGCATCCCATGATTAAAGAATTTCCTTTGCTTCTCCGCGTGATCTTCAGGAACTTCAGGATGGCATATGGGCTCTAAATATGGATTCCTTCTAGCTGTTCTGCCATAGAAGCCGAGTTGATGGAGATCCCTCACAGAAGTACTCTGGACTCACTTGAAGTCGCTCTGCAACATCAGCGGTGGGGATTTTTTTTTTCACCAATCCGTTTCGCAGTCTGAAGACACCTCTCCGAGGGCCCAGGTCGACCTGAGCGGGATGCTGTCGATTCCTTTCCTTTGCTTTTGAATTGTACAATCACTCTGTTCACTGTGTACAAGAGGAATCCCAAGGTTTTGTGCAATCATACAGTACGCTGGCTAAGTCCACCGTCAGACTGACCCACAATAACGCCCTCTTTGAAAATCACACTAGTCTTTTACGTCTGGTGTTCACCACATGGCTAGTTGCTCTAAAGAATTAATATGCTGTAATCTGAAATGAAAAATAACAACATATCAAGAAGTTTGAAACACCAGGTGGTGTCCGCATAGATAAAACGGTGTAACGACGCCCCCGTATACACTAAGAAAATGGACCAACACGCTAACCGGGCCCGATAAGAACATTGCTCCTATCAATTGACAAGTGTACAGAGCACCGGATGGACTATGTTGCGTAATTGTATAGGTGGATGGGAGTAAATGGCCACTTAGTGTGTGCATGTCCACTACAAAGGGCAATAAATCAAGGTGTTTACCGAGACACATGGAGAGCGTGGCAAGGTTATTCTATGCTAACGTTTTTTGGTATACCGTACCTCTATATATCTTAGAACAGCTCATACCGCAGGGTTTTATCCCCCTTATACCGCAGTTATTCATCAACAATGATCGCTTTTCACTATTTCACGACATATTGCGCTTTAGAATGAATTAATGTATATTTTATAATGTTTGTGTATTTACATATCCCTGTGGCTTGCTTTTTAATCGACACCTTTTGCCCAATCACAGTCGAGAATTCGGCATCACGATGATATAAATTTAATATACAAAAGAAAATGTAAAGGAAGAAAAAAAAAAGTTGTTTTTACTCAGAGTCCAGGAAACGCTCAGCCATGTGGAGACTGTGCGTCATGGTAGAGCGACACTACAGTGTTTCACAGGGGTGTGTGTGAGAGACTGAAGCGATTGAAGGCTAGGCAGTCTGACAACAGCAGGAATCCACACACACACACACACACTGAACCAGCACTGTTTCGATAATTCAGCCTAAAAGACACTGGAATAGTTTAGCACACATTATGGGTCGTCCATAGGCACAGCTGAGGCCAAATGTGTCCCAAAGGGACAGCTCCCCTGTTTCGGTCCAGTGCTACTTTCTATCCAAAAGTGCAGTGTTTTCAGTCTGCTGGGGTCACACACACACACACACACACACACACACACACACACACACACACACACACACACACACACGCACATATGCAGAAGTGTGCTCGTCCCAGCCAAATCTGCACACATGTACTAAACTACCATCTGGAGTTAGCTTCACTACTCCAGCGCTTAGCTAATATAAACACATTCCTCTACTGGCAGCTGGGAGAACATACCCTCTCACACACAAACACAAGCTGAGGACACAATGAGGAGCATTCAAATCTCATTCCAGAGGTGGTCCTTTTCCAAAAAAAAAAAAAAAAAAAACCTCCCCTGCATCTTGGAAAAAGCACGCACACTCATGCCGGGACACATACAAGACCAGAGAAAGACTCAACAGACGGCAGGTGACGCACAGAGCTCCAGGTCTTGCACTCTTCCCCTAATCGCTTTATCTTATCAAGCCAAAGCAGCTGAGAAAACGCCTGACCCACGCACACACACACACACACCTGGCACTATCAGCACTTCTTTCTTCGTGACCAGCTCTACTGTCCCACTGTATGAGCATTTAACACTCTTCAGGTTCCTCCTGTTACGGGAATGAAAGTCAACATGGAAAGACCTTAAGAGAGACCACAAGAGACCAAGACTTGAGAAGGTGTGAAGAGGAAACACTTGTATCTTCCTAACTCTCACACACACACACATTAAAACCAAAACCATGTCCAGAATCTTCATGTATTTAAACACACACACACACATGCACGTAATGCTTACTCTTCTGGAAGTCCTGTGTGCAGTAGTTCACTTTTGACCCCCACACTGGGGACAACAGCGAACGCAGAAACAAAGCAGGGCGAATAAAAGGAAACCCAAGGAAAGAAAAAAAAGAAGCTCCTCTGCATTGAAAAGAGCACGCTGCCTCTCCCTTTCTTGTCTCTTGCCCTGCTGAGGCAAAAGAAAAGAAGCTTCTCCCCTGAGATGTCACCCCCCTTGTGGTGCTCTGCAACAACCCCCTCCTCAGGGCTAATCTGTCCCGTTCAGACTCGGAAAAGTCTGACCCTTCTTGTTCAATCAGCCCACGGATGAAGGGAAGGAGGACGGGGCAGAGAGAGGGAAGACGGGGAAAGGTAGACGATGGAATAAGGAGCAGCGCGAGAGCTGCCTCATGGTGAAAAGGAATTCCTCTGTTCTTGTCAAGTAGAGACAGCAAGTGAAGGGAGAGGAGAAGAGAAAGACAGCAAGAGAGAGAGAGAGAAAGAGGGAGGGAGGGAGAGGAAGGGGATACGCCCCTCGCTCCACCCCCAGCTCTCACATTCTGCCTTTTTTGACCAATCAGAAAAGCGGAAGGATACACAGGGAACAGGACAAGAACCCACATGCTTTTCTAATTTGGTATTTAGCATTTCTGATGTCTGCATGTACTCTTTTTAAAAAATACTTCTCAGGCAGAAAGTCCGATTGTCCAGAATGTCCAAAGTCCACAAGCTAAAATTCGAAAAGGTACAGGGCCAGACCCTAACCAAGGACTGGAGAACGCGAGAGCGGTTCACGTTTCACGCGCCAAAATGAACGGTTTAGTAGCTAGCTATAAATGAGACGATGGGAATGGGGTCTGCTTTGTTTAGTTGTAACACGTCCCGTTACCACATATAACCAATGCCATGGATTTGTAGACCAGTTTTAAACCGCCGTCGACGTCTTTTAGGTCGCAGCATCCTAGATTTCTTTTATTTTCCTTGCATGCGTTTGTTGTCTTTCCTACGGTATGTTTATTTTTTTTTTGCTTGTGTTTTTTCAAATGCACAGCTCGATCCACTGAAAGGCAATCCCCTGTGCTGAACGTCTCTCTTCAACACCCTCCACTCATTACACCTTTAAAACACACACTCCGCCCTGCCGTCCAGTGTGCGCACATTCAGAGGTACAGAATGATACGTGCTTCCTGTTCACTTCCTTTCCCACAACGCGCTCGGAGAAAGACAAGCAAGGAGAGAGAGAAAGAGAGAGCGGCGTTACGTTTCACATCTCTCTACTAGGAGCTGACCCTCTTTCTGGAACTCCACTAAACAAACTCGATCACCCTTTTCAGGCTGCCTGGAATGAAAGAATGGCTGTAAAACCGCGTGCGCACATCTCCAACCGCAGACACATTAAAACACTATTACGTGCTTCAGAATGTGCAAGCTGGCCACTGCGGTTCTAGAAATAACCCTCGGAAAAGCCGGCTTCAATAGACAAGCCGCTAATCGTGGCACTTTGAGGAAGCTGGGATGGGTTTTTCACGTCGTAAAGCTACACCGAGATCAAGCGGCGCGGTTGGGAAAATGAATCGCATCCCGGCCGACTTTATTTTTATAACTCGGCGGAAATCTTAGAAATGCTTCATTTCGTCTCGCTTAAGTTCTTTTCCTGTGTATCAGCTAATTAAAAACAAACGAACAAACAAAAACCCCAACCGGTACAGTTGAAGGAACAACTGTTTGGTTCATCCTTTCTTGACCACGCAGGGTGTAAATTGCTCCCTTGTTTTCTGCTTGAGGGCGTTTTAACACTTCAGGAGCAGCATGTGGTGGGGAAAGAAGGGGGGTTGAAGGGGGGGGGGGTAGATGAGGGAAAATGGGGGTCGCGTTAATCCAAGGGACAAAAGATGTCGTCCGTAACCCACACGCTGTCAAAAATGAGGGGCCTCCGGAGCAATCCAAATTTATGTAGGAGTGGGACGACAAAGACCTTCTGGCAACGCACGTGTCGCAAATAGAGTCGGCCAATTGTTCGCGGGGAAGGGACGGAGCTGGGGGATGGAGGGATGGAGGCCTTGGGGGAGGAGCACAGAGGTAGAGAGAGAAAAGAGATGGGGGATGCTCATCTGGCCAACGTCAACTAGGCGGCACAGATGGTGTGTACGCACAAGCACAGATTGACAGGCAGGTCAGGAAGTGAGCGGATGGGTGACAAATCTGTTTCCCTTGCTGTCTGCTTCTGCGTTGCGTTTCTTCTCACACGGCGAACAACCCACACGGCTAATGTAGGTACTGTAGGGTTCATGCACTCCTTTTGTCAGGGTGTCATAGGATACAAATCACTCCTACATCTCATTAAAGCGTGTGAGTGAGTGTGTGTGTGTGTGTGTGTGTGTGTGTGTGTGTGTGTGTGTGTGTGTGTGTGTGTGTGTGTGTGTGTG
>JAQLOM010000001.1:19742842-19754478 GCA_030068315.1 Chrysichthys thysi
TACCATTTCCACTTTCTTGGGACCCGTAATGAAGCTTATAGAGCAAAAATGCAGAGAAACACAACGAAAAAAAATGCGTTGAACATTTTTTAATGAGTTTTAAGCACAGAAAAAAAAATCAAAGTTTGAACAATCTTTAATTATATATAAACTTCCTGTAAACAACCATGAAAATGAACCTTGCATGAGTCAAATTCTGGCGTTAAGGAAGTGAGGAGGAAGACGGGCGGGGAGGAGGTTACTGTACAGCCAATGAACGCACGTCTGTCCGAGACGGTTAAAGGGACACGTGCGTCTTTGTTAGGTACGCAATACGCAATTGCGCAAAAACGCAGAAATAGAAAATGGGAAAACATTGGCGCGTATGAAGCGGAAGGGGGAAATGGCCGGGCTGTGTTTGTTTGGCACCTGATTATGTGGTCATGACCAGATGCAAAATTTTGGCGAGTTTTTTTCGTCAGGAACCGATTTGTTCGTGTTCGGAGGCGTTCGTGACCAGAGGGTCCACTATTAGTTTTAAAAGGACTTTATTTAGGACTGAACCGGACATTTTGTTGTGCCATGAGGTGATGTGTCAAAAGCAAAACAGAGCCGAGAGACAAAGCTTATGATATGAATTTAGACAAAGCAATTGCTTTGTTTATAAAACAAGAGCCGAAGCCAGACGGAAAAAGTAAAAACAAGCCCGAGACTAAAGGAAGAGTCGAGCATCAAGCAGGAAAGCAGTCTGTAGCTAGCTGAACCAGCTGGTCGGTTCAGTATGAAACCAGTGACGTCTTGATAATGTCGTTGCGGAACGCAGACTACTGTGCAGACAGAAAAAAAACTTTGACGTTCATTCAAAGACCGAATAAGCAGTATCGATTGCTTCTTATGTGACCTCAATGTAGCTGACAAGGACACATTAGGTTCGCCCATCGACTTAATCAGTCCCATTATGTTTAAGTTTCATGACAGCACCCTATGAGGAGGGTTGCCAGATCTGCACAATCCAAGAAGCACAACTAGCTGTACTTAAACATGTCGTTTGTCTTCTTTCATTTCGATTGTAAAGTGCTCTTTTTTTATTGTCCTAAAAAGCTAATGGCTACCGTAATGCACCTGGCAACACTGCCTACCAGGGTGTAACTTCTTGCTAATAGGTATACAACTTGCATATTATTGTTTAATATCATTCACACATAATTATAATATAAATCCAAAAAAAATGTCCAAAATGTCTGTGTTTCTGAAAGCAATTGGCAATTTGTTGGGGTTTTTTTTTTTAGCGTACCCGTAACGTCCATTCATCTATCTATTATTTATACCAGGGGTCCCCAACCACCGGGTCTTTTGGTACCAGGCCAGGAAAAAATAATAACCTTCCAAAATTTTTAGTTATTTTATTTTTATTAGTTTCCTGGGTATCTTATTTTGAAAAATTCCACTCTCGTCGCACCACTGCATGTGACCCAGAGAACGTAGCGGTTTAAGCTGCTGCCACTGGGGAGAAAGCCCCGCCCTCTTTCATCACAACCTCCCCACCCCCGGTCCATGGAAAACTTGCCCTACATGAAACTGGTCCCTGGTACAAAAAAGGTCGGGGACCACTGATTTATACCATTTATATGTGAAGGTCTTGGGGAACCTGGAGCTAATCCCATCTGACTTTGTGCTAGAGGCTGGGTACACCCTGGACAAGTCACCAACCTGTCGCAGGGCTAACATAGAAATGAACAACCATTCACACTTACATTCATACCTATGAGCAGTTTAGAATAGCCAGTTGATCTAATCTGGACCATACCACCCCCTACCTGGAACACTGTCCACCAAATCAGCTTGCTAGTTACCAGATTACAAATTAGCCATTGATGTACATGTTGAGCCCTGAGATATTATTAACTACATCATATATATGAAATGCGCACCGCAGTAAAAATTTGATCCCGGTTACGACCCAATTCAAGCGGCTGACCACGCAGGCAGAAAAACGACCAAGGTCAGCAGGGAGTGCACTCTCTCTTCCCCCACAACAAGACATCCATCACTCCCACACAGCATCCCACTGAATGATCCCAATTAAAGTAGGCTAACTGTGGCACCTGGCCCATCCCTAGAGACTAACACTCAGGCCAGCTGAGCTCACAATTCTCATACAAAAAGGCTTCCCCCTCCACAGAGGCTTTCAAGGAAGAGTGGTAGGTTGATCTCCCCTAATCATTAGATTTGGCATTATGTGAGAGGGTGGGTGAAACCACAAATATTACTAGTAAAAGCACACAGAAACAATAATGGTTCAAACATACGTACATAAATGGTACATTAATGGTTCAGTATAATGAACTGTGGACTATTCATAAGCACAGAAGAGGCAGATGTCCCAGTAAGTACTGCAGGAAAGAGAGCACCAGGTGCCATATGTAGCTGTGGTCCTACTAACCGGGGATAATGCCCCAGGGGTCGTGTGGAACACCTGGATACCATGTAACCGTCTATATGACATACACTCACAGCTCAGTTTTAACCCTCTCCAGGCAGGCGTTGCTGATTTGCAACAGTCAAAATATCTGAATTTTCCTGTTACTAAAATTGAATTTTAGCCTGAAAGGGTTAAAGGGTTATTTATTATTATTATTATTTATTTATTTATTTTTCTTAACCCTTTCCGGCTCAAATTAAATTTTAGTAACAGGAAAAATCTGATATTTTAACTGTTGCACATCAGCAACGCATGCCTGGAGAGGGTTAAGTTGTCCTACGACACATGCAAGTGAAAGAACATTTTCGATTTCTTTTTAAAGTTGGAAGCAGATCCTGAGACGCTGAAACTGATCCAGAGAACGGAAACAATGGATTGAGTCATTACCATACTGTGAATTTTCCCTACTATTCCAGCACTAAGCCTATTCATGCCACTGGCCATCACAATAAGCATGAATATGAAGCTATAAAGCTATTATTATTCAAGGATACATGACTCGTACGCCAGGACCCGGTTTTCTTGCCTTAACCACAAACCAGTATCGTGAGCTGACTTCAATGACTGGACTAATAAGGTTGACAGAATGCTACTTTACTGAATATAAATCTTACGGCATATTAGGAAAAGGTATAGGAGTGTTTAATTCATACAAATTAATGGCGTATCGGGGTCATTTGCTGGCAAAGATAAAAGAAATAGCTTGTGAGAATGAGATTCACCTTCCAGGCTAAATTGCTCCAAGCAATGGTGCTATTTGCATTTTTATGGCCCTTAGGCAGGCGGACAGACAGGCAAATAAGCCAGGGTGAATGGGCAAATGGTTCCTGTGGAAATGGATAAAAGGTGAGAAGTGGTTAAAGACTAGAGACAACAGGCAGTTTTTCATAAATTTTAGACACATCCAAAAATACGGCAAACCAAATGACAATCATTATAACTTTCTTACATTGTTCTCGCGATAAACGCGTAAGTCAAATGGAAACAAAAACACTTCATACTATTAAACCTCTATATAGTATGGCGCCATAGGGTACTATAGTTATTATCAGTGGTGTAACACACTTTGTAATACAGAGTCTCAGGTGTATTAAAGGAATATGGACATTATAACTTGTTGGGCGAACATGTAGGTGTTATGCATGACACACGTAGCTAATCATTATACCTAGTAAACACTAGTTACTTATGTAGCCATGGTTGTATGAACAGCAGTTAATGGCTACAGTGGATAATGTCTTTCCAAGATGGCATACGACCATTGTTTTCCTGGAACATTCTCACAAAGTTCCCACTAAGATCAGGTCTGGTTCTGAACGTGAGTTATTCATACCCAATGGTCTATTTAACCATTCCTCACTCACAGAAATGGTGACTATTACCTGGATAATATATGCCACAATATCACAAAGAACCAACCCACCTTACAACTGGACAGGTGTTCAGAAGCTGTCCAGAACTTTCCTGCCTCTGGGATGGGTAGCACTTACTTTGAAGAACATGGAGAAGGTACAGTATATTGTGAGGCCCAGCTAACAATAGTCCTGACTTTCTTGCCAGGCAATCCACTACATAATGCCCTTGAGGAGGAGACACTGCTTGTAGAGTGGGACGTCATGGTAGTTTAGATAGAGTACGCCCCATATCTTTCCTTAAATAAAGATGAACACTTGATCTAATGATTGCATACTAATGAACGCCCAGAAGGTACACCCTCATAGAATGCTCTGAATTCAGTAAAATGGTTAACAAAAAGGTTAGCTGCTTACTGGTGCATGCAAGGAGAGCTCTTCTGTAAGGCAGCTCTCCAAGTCTTTTTGCAGACATGATAGCCAGTAAAAAGGCAGTCTATAAAGAACCCAATTTGAGTTCAACATTCCAAATCGCCTCATAAAGCAAGGGCCTTAAGAGGACTCCAGTGGTTGCTGCAGGAAGACAAGTACTCTGGGAACCAGACAGATCCACATGTTTTGTTGCACATCATTTACAGGACTACATAGTGAGAACAGATTAGGCATATTTATAATGGGTTCTTTCATTCAGGAGTGTTTCTTGGACTGCTGGGTTGCAGTCCTCAATCTGGACTTTAGTACCCAGGACAAAACCCTGAAGTGCAGGTAACCTGGCCAAGGGCTGCATCTTTCCATCAATTTGGGACAACAGTACAATTCAAGGATGAAGCTGCCAAGGTGTTCTGACCACTCGTCAGGGCAGCAATGGAAACCACGTCACTTCAGGCCCCCAAGCTGGACTCTGTGGCCTTACTGTTGCATTCTATGCAAAAAGAATAGAATCAGTGGTAGTAGACAGAAATGCATACTGTAGACCAGGGGTCCCCAACCACCAGAACAATAATAATCTTTCTGAAATTTTTAGTTATTTTATTTTCATTAGTTTCCTGGGTATCTTATTTTGAAAAATTCCACTCTCATCGCACTACTGCATGTGACTCAGAGAACGTAGCGGTTCCATGGCAACATTTTGCGCCCACGCCCCCCCCCCGGTCCGTCCTTTTACATCGCAACACCCCCCTGGTCCATGGAAAACTTGCCCTACATGAAAGTGGTCCCCGGTACAAAAAAAGTTTGGGGACCACTGCTGTAACTTTGCCAAAGTTTTCCTATATCTGGTTTACCATTTCTGGGTGCAGATGCTACTCTCCTGGGCATATGAACTGTCTTGACTCTGTGTCCACTGTGCTGGTAAATGAATTGCTCACAGTTGGGCTTATTCTGGGTAGTCTCGTCTATGCAATATCAAAGAGCACCACCTGAACTCTTGCCACACTGGTAAATGATGAATCTGGCCATCATGGTGTTGTCCAAAACAGAAAAATATTTGTCTTAGTTTCAGAACCAGTAGGAAGAATTTGAAAGATAAAGAAACTGCCCGAAGTTCCAGTCGGCTTATGTGTTCTAGTTTAACACTAAAAGTCCAGACCTTTCCTGTGCCTCTCTCCAAGATGAGGACATGTCTCTCCTGTGATATTTAGAGTTTACCCTAAAGGCTGATGAATCAATTCTGAAAGTGTCCTCTCACAAGCCCATGGGAACTGCTGTTGAGGTTGTGATATTCTCAGTGAATCTAGCATAAGGCTTATGATTTATGTGGCCTCTCCTATGCTGAGTAGAATCCTATGTCCTGCATTGTGCTGGGTATAATCCCATGTCCTGCCCTGTGAGACCACCTGTGTCCAAGAGGAAACAAACTTCTTGAGACAGAGTGGCCTGATACTTATAAGACCCAAGCACTGAAAAGGGTGGGAGTCAACTGTGGAATAAAATTTGCACCCCTGTGGGCAATTCAGTTGTGTCTGACCTTTTTTTGGTGGGGGGATTTGGTGGGGGGGGGGGGTGATGAGGAAATTTCTGGCTGGGAGAACAATGATTAAGAGGTTAGGACCAAACTGGGCAGCAGAACAATTCATAGCTACGTCACAGGCAGCACAGTGATTCAAGCCCAGCAAGCTAAGGAGGGTACAACTTAAGCTAGTAGCTCCAAAGTTCTGAATTGACTACAAGACAATCAAAACATATTCATCACAGAAGTGAAAAGAGAATAGAAGATTTTATAACCTTAGTCTGCCAATTTTTCAGGAATACCTATAGCTCCAATCATAGTCACAAGCTGTTACAGAGATAGCTCCAAACAGTCCAGAATTTGTATAGGTGAACAAAAGAAAGCACTTTATGTATGGCAATGTTATTTATAGCTAATACTACATAATATGTTTATGTTGGAACTTTGTGGTCCCTTGTGGATAGGGATACCCTACTATTGTTATATGGAGTGTAAGGAAAAGCGTACATTGTGAAAACGCTGAGTTACGTAGATGGAGCCCACTTCTATTATGGCTACTAGACCTGTGAGAGTATAAAATATTGATGGGTTAAAAATAGATAGCAGTTAATGCTATGCTGATGCTAGACAAAATTTTTATTAAGGACTTAAATCTCACGGCTGCCTTCATCACGGTGAAAGATTTGCAGCTCCGCAGCATGTGATAAATAAGTAATCTGTTGTAATGAATGCAAGGAGGAATGCAATTCTGAATAACTCATCGCCTGCAAGGCTTTTCCTGGACATAAAACTATGCAAAAAAAAAAGGGAACATTCTGGAAGATGAAAATGCTTTAAATATAAAAAATAATTTAAACATGCAATGCATTGTCTGTTGGATGGGGCAGGCCCAAAATAGGTAATTTAGGTACAGTTTTTTTTTTATTTTTATTTTTTTTAAATTCAAGGTGTCCGTGTTAAACTTGGCAAAAGGAAACAGACCATGAAATATACTTTACACTTCTGCCGCATGGAGAATTCTTACAGATGGCAGGGATGACTCGGCAATAACACAGAAAAACAGTGTTTTCCACAGCATCGAGAAAAATGATCAGTGCACATTTTCATTCTTCTGAGCTGTAATCTTAAATGAAGCTTCTTAGGAACTTGGACCATTAGGTAATGCCTCCATTATTTTCATACAGTTTCTCTCTCTTGTTGACTGGTTATATTTCATCATTTCGGAGTTATTTATTAATGTATTTCCATAACCTGAGAATGTGATTAGCTAGGAATAAAATGATCCTTGTGTTGTTTAACAGTAATGACTTTTAATCAAGTTGCAGACTGTGGTTTTCTTGTGCATGGACAGTGCCCTTCGCTATTACTAGCACTTTTTGTAAAGATTAATAAAAAGAGTTCGAATAAAATTCAGCTTTTGGTGAAGTAGCTCACTGACGAGTATCTTGCACTGAAAGAATGAAAGCAAAAAAAAAAAAAGTATACAACCTTTAACTGAAATAAATTTATTCAGAGAAGAACAAACCCTTCATCAAGAAATGATTATTTTCAACAAAAACGTGCCACAATTAGTAGCACCCCAGCATTTGATACTTTGCACGATATTTTCGAAGGTTGGAGAATACAAAGCAGGGTATCTCGGACCGTTCCTCTTTTCACAAAATCTCTCCAGATCGCCCCACGGACCTGGCCCTCTCTCTTGCATTCTCCTCCTCCTTCTCCATTTACCCCACAAGGTTTCAGTGATATTCAGGCCAAGGAGATGTCCATGACAGATGCTCGATTCTTTGTGTTCATTTGGACATATGCTTCAGATCATTGTTTTGCTGGAAGATCCAACGAAGTCCCAGCTTTAGTGTCCTCGTAGAAGCAGCCAGAATTCGGTTTAAAATGTCCTCGTATTTCATGAAGTCAATAATACCTTCTACTCTAACAAGGTGTCCAGGGCCTTTGGAGGAAAACCAGGTCCATAAAATGACCGAATCGCCTCCACCATATTTTGCAGCTGGGAAGTTGTTGTTTTTTTTTTATTATTATAACCATTCTTTTATTTTTAATGCCTAGCCCACCTTAAGTGTTTATTGCCAGAAAGTTACATTTTTGTCCCATCAAACCCTAGGATATGGTTCCAGACAAAGTTGTAGTAGGTTTTCTTATAATTCACCAACGGTGATCCTTGGGGATCCCCCCCCAAACAAAACAAAAAGAGAAACAACTAGCGGGTCATATTTGTGCCATAACACGAGTCGTGGCTATTGATCTGACCTGGAACAGGGCGGGGTCCACCCCCCCCCTCCCCCCGTCTCATTGTACATGGGTCCAAAATAAACTGGGGTCCTCCTCCAGGCAAGTTTGTACTAGTTCCAGTTGACATCCACTTTTTTAATATTTATCCTAACAGTAGGAATGGGCATTTGCAGGCAAGTATTTTTATAACCCTTCTCTGACTTATGAAGGCCAGCACACTCCTCCCTCATTAGGTTTGTGTGTTCTTTTTATCGTTCCCACGTTGATATATAACAAAGGGAATTTGGCCTCTGCGTCAACTCATATTTGTACCCTAGGTAATCAGGAAGTCATGGATAACAACCTTGAAAGTTCCTACGCACTCCAATCAACTCAGAAATGTCCAATTTATATGGGAAACATGCCTCAGTTACACTGTTTTAAAATAATTTCCTGGGGTGCCAATAATATGGTACATTTGTTTCTAATGAAAATTATTTCTTGACGCAGGATTCGTTTTTCTCAGAATACATTTATTTTAATTAAAGGTTGGATTTTTCAGTGTGAGATGAAGCTACATCAAAAGGTGGATGTTTTTCCAACTGCTTTTACCGACCCTTACAAGAGGTACCAGTAATTGTGGAGGCCATGTGTGGGACATAATTATATACAGTATTTAATATTGGCTCCAAATGGCATTGCATAGTTTTGACGACACGAGTTCATAGACCGTAATCCTGCTCGACGTTCAAACTGATACCACGCATACTGTGCAAAGAAATACAGGCTTAAGTTCAAGGTTGGAGTCGACTAGAACCGAGACAAGGTGTTAAATCCTGTAGAGGTTCTTTGCATTTCAACTTCTGTGAATATACAGCATACTGTACGCATCATACAATGTCCATCATTTACCGCTTTCTCTCGCTCACAGGATGACCTTGTATCGAGTTGTCATCATGTTTGTACAGCTGCTTCTCGTTCCACAGTTCCCGTCGCGGCGGGTCAGAAACAGGCTTTCATTAGTATTTTTATTACGTCTTCCATAGCCGTGTGCCGTCCATCAGTCGAAGCGCACTCTACTGATAACTGCATAATTCGAGTCCTATAATGGGTTTTGCACTGTTACAAAAAATAACCAATTCCCTCTTCCATCTGGTTTAATAGCTCTATTACTTTTGCTGATTAATAGATGGAAGCTGTTGCTTTCAGTCACTTGCTCCGTTCCATTAAACAAATCACGCTTAAAGAGTGAATTTAATAGAACGAGCCCCAGTACAGAACCGAGGTGGACAAATCATAAGTGTATATGGCAGTACAGTGCCTCGTCCCATGTTTTAGATGCCCAGAAACGTAACCAACATAACCAGTGAGGCAAAACAACACCAGCAAGTTATGGTCCTAAGAAACCACCAAGTCTTTCCCATGTTACAGCTTAGCGCTGGGGACTCCTGTCTCAAACGCTAAGCAAACATCTCCTTACAGGAAACTAAACACATCGACGATTGATTACACCTTACGGTCGGACACTGGAGACTCCTGAGACTCCTAAGAAACCGCAAAGCCCGCAAAGTCTTTTACCCACGTTGAAAACGTAAAGTTATAGTTTAATCTTGGACTTTTGCAAACTATGGAACTGGAGACTCCTGTCTCAAATGCTAAACGAACATCTCCATACAGAAAACTAAACGCATCAAAGATTGCACCGTACAGCCTGACACCTGAGACTCCTAAGGAACTGGAAAGTCTGCGAAGTCTTTCCAACGAAGCCGAAATCTGCAAAGTCCACGGTGAAAACTTGAATTCACAGCTTAACCTCAGATTGGTGCAAATGACGACACTGGAGACTCCTTCGTTAAATACTAAATAAACATCTACTTACAAAAACGGAAATGCATCAATGATGGCACCTTACAACCCGACACCTGGAGACTCCGCAAGAGAAACCTCAAAGTCTGTAAAGTCTTCCCCCATGTTGAAAACATAAAGTTACAGTTTAATGTCAGACTTTTGCAAACAATGAAACTGGAGACTCGTGTCTCAAATGCTATACAAACATCTCCTTACAGAAAACTAAACACATCAATGATTGATTACACCTTACAATCTGACACTGGAGATTCCTACGAAACCGCAAAGCCTGTGAAGTCTTTCCAATGAAACCATAAAGTCCGTAAGGTCTTTCCCCACGTTGAAAACGTAAAGTTACAGTTTAATCTCAGGCTTTTGCAAACTGTGAAACTGGAGACTCTGGTCTCAAATGCTATATAATCGTCTCGTTACAGAAAATTACACGCATCAATGACAAGCGTTTTTAACATTTATGTGGTGCCCACCGTACAAGACCCTGCGTAAGCTACTGCGCTAGAAAGGATAACGCTTTGTAGTTCACTTTGCCGATGGAACTACCGTCCAAGCCGTGCTGTTATAGTAGATTTATCAACACAGCTTTACCAATCAGAACTTGTTTCAGAAATATTAAATTGCAGCTTTTCAGAATTGTGTCATCTTTTGACGCTGATTACTGTGCTGTAGTTACAGCACCAAGGTACATCACAGTACTGTGAAGTGTGCTACATTGAAACAACTAAGTCTTGAAGGGTTTTGCAAAAGGCGGTTGAACTAGCGATTAAAAAAATACCTGGACACTAACCTGCATTGTCCACCCTGCAGAATATTAAAAGGTCTAAACCTCTGCAAAGTGGGAGGAGATTCCCAACTGGAAGAGGTTCAGGCTGTAAATTACACCTTAACGGTTTCTGAATAGGCTGTTCAGCCTGGAGAAGGGCTGCAGTTCCCATTACTCTACTGCCACTAAAGCCTTCTTTATACATCACCGTCAGCAACATGCCCCACTGATACATTACACCGCCAGCAACTTATCGCTAATGCGGAGATAATTGCAACATGGATTTTCAGCATAGCAGACTATGTGCTCTCCAAGGTGATGCTGAAACACAAGTCCATTGGTGTTATATGGGGATAAAGATAGCGTCTTCCCCAATTATTGTAGAAGCACAATTATTCAACACCATTCTGCATCATGGTGGACTTTTAGAGTTGAAGATTGCACCAAAGTGTTTGTTTTGGTCCATGCGTTCTGAATTATCTGAATGCTTTTGCTTTTATTTGCACATCTCTGCACTTGCTTTTGAGCAGCTGAAGTGTAATAACAGCATGGGATTGCCCTGCCGTCCATCGTTTAGCGTTTTTTGTCTTTCCTCCTGCTGCTTTCAGGTCATCCTGCAACTCTTTTTAACCGACGTCCAGCTTCTTTTTTCCCTTCCTTATGATTATTTTGAGAGGGTGTTATGAAATCTTGCAGGACGCACCCTGTCCAGGGACAGTTAGTTGCAGTTTCAGGAATATTATATTATCGAACCTAACCTTCCAGCAGGGATGTTTCTGGTCTTTGCTAAGGTTCTGTAGCTTTTTCCATTCGAGTATCCTTTTAAGTCTAGGAAGCGTCTTCACCATTACTACAATTCCTACTTGTTGCATTGAAATCTTTCCAACCATCAGTAATTTCATTTATAATGACACCTGTTTCAATTCGCATGTTCATAAAGGTACAAAGGGCGGCACGGTGGCTGAGTGGTTAGCGCTGTCGCCTCACAGCGAGAAGGTCCTGGGTTCGAGCCCCGGGTTCGGC
>JAQLOM010000001.1:19839974-19851280 GCA_030068315.1 Chrysichthys thysi
CTATGACTCACTTTTTGATTGATTGATTGGTTGGTTGGTTGATTGGAATGGACTATGACTCACTTTTTGATTGATTGGTTGGTTGGTTGATTGGAATGGACTATGACTCACTTTTTGATTGATTGATTGGTTGGTTGGTTGGTTGGTTGATTGGAATGGACTATGACTCACTTTTTGATTGATTGATTGGTTGGTTGGTTGATTGGAATGGACTATGACTCACTCTTTGATTGATTGATTGGTTGGTTGGTTGATTGGTTGATTGATTGGTTGTAATGAACCATGACTGACTCATTGACTGACTCAGTGATTGATTGATTGATTGATTGATTGATTGATTGATTGATTGATTGGAATGGACTATGACTCACTTTTTGATTGATTGGTTGGTTGATTGATTGATTTGATTGATTTATTGATTGATTGATTGATTGATTGATTGGAATGAACCATGACTGACTCAGTGATTGACTGGAATGGACTATGACTCACTTTCTGATTGATTGGTTGGTTGATTGATTGATTGATTTGATTGATTGGAATGAACCATGACTGACTCTGATTGGTTGATTGGTTGATTGGTTGATTGATTGATTGATTGGAATGAACCATGACTGACTCTGATTGATTGATTGATTGATTGATTGATTGATTGATTGGAATGAACCATGACTGACTCTGATTGATTGATTGATTGATTTATTGATTGATTGATTGAAATGAACCATGACTGACTCAGTGATTGATTGATTGATTGATTGATTGATTGGAATGGACTATGACTCACTTTTTGATTGATTGGTTGGTTTATTGATTGATTTCTTGATTGATTGATTGGAATGAACCATGACTGACTCAGTGATTGATTGATAGGAATGGACTATGACTCACTTTTTGATTGATTGATTGGTTGGTTGGTTGATTGGAATGAACCATGACTGACTCTGATTGATTGATTGATTGATTGATTGATTGATTGATTGATTGGAATGGACTATGACTCACTTTTTGATTAATTGACTGAGTGATTGATTGATTGGAATGAACCATGACTGACTCAGTGATTGATTGATTGGATCAAACAGTACAAATTTGTATCCCAGTGGCTGTACTGTATTTCAGTCGTCTTGGTTGAACTACAGCTACATTTCTCCTGCCAGATTTTATTTTTCCTCTTCCTGGAGCTGGCATGCAGTTGGAATCTTGACTGCAACGATTCTGACATGGAGTGACAGCCATGTTGCCAAATACATGTGTATATTTCAAGCTTCCTGCAGTGACACCAGACATCCGTATGATGCTGAACTGGAACTTGAAAGCCAGGCTAGAAATCTCTGAGGCGTTCTTGTTTCTTCCCACCTTACAGTGTTATAATAAGGGGCTGTCCTCACCACAAGAGTCATTTAATAAGTCATAAACATGTGAAGCAAGCCTTAATTGAAGCTAGTGGTTGCTTGGTTTCAAGTCTAATACCATTTCTGGCAAATTGCAGGGATCAACTTTGGTCAAATGATTTTTTCCTAATGCTGGAATGGAGCTGTGGTTCTGATGGTTGGCGGCTGACCTGAAACAACAAGGCGCCATTCCGAACAAACCTTTAAACCGCATCTCGTTTAACTTTATCAACCAAATAGACAAGTTGCTGGTGTTTTCCCAGAGTGTAGTTCTTAGTGTCAGGTTAAGCATGTTCAGAAGTTCAAAAGATGATATCTTGGCCACCAAAAACATCTCATAAATGTCTCTTCTACATGTTTATTATGCGTTACGTATTTACACCGCAGCCCTGTTGCATTCTTGAATCTGATTGGTGGAGCTATTAAGGAGGAAGGAGTCTCAAGTGGTTGAAATGTTTATGAAATAACATGAAGTGCTCTGAAAGGAACTCTTACCATGGTAAGGTCCGTTCATCCTGTGTGGCCGCGTCCATGCCAAACACAAAGTCATCTTTTGTAATCCGGGAGGCATAAATTATCAGGGCCAAGACGTCAGAGTCGGGAAACGTCCGAGTGCTTTGGAAAGGAAACGGTGCTGCGAATGGCACAGAGAAAATGTTGTGACAGGCTGGCTGTATTTATCTGCCGTTAAACACCTCTGCTCTGCTGTGTTTTCCATCCAGTTGACCTCTGATCCGTCTAATTGGAGCTCTATAAGAGGAGGTCATGTATGGAAGCCACTGTAGACAGGTGCTGACAGAGCGGGGGAGGGGATGCGGTACATATATCCTCTAATCGGTACTGGGAAAGAGCGAAAGAAAACAAGTAAGAGAGAGTCGGAACGAACTAGGGACCGCACTTGCTGCGAGGTTGTGTACTTGCTAGATTGTAGACATGACATTTTTATGAAGTGCCGAACCCTCTGTCTTTCACACACACTGACCTGCTTACACACCTGGCCCTGGATCATCATAATTGACACGTTCTGCCTGTCTCTCCTCAGGCACGAATTCCTAATGCCAGCCGTAGCGTGCGCTGAATCCCGACAAGGCATGCTTCATAAATTAAACACAACCCGCTGAGATGTGGGCTTTCCTTTCCTGCCGTTTCACTCCTGCTTAACTTTATATCTTATTACTAGCAAACTCCATCTCTCATGACACACTCGAACACACCCTGTGTCACACTTCTCGAAGGACGAGTGAAGGCCACGTTTCTTCTCCCTTGTTTCGTCGCAATGAACGGACAGCTGTGGTGACCCCACAAAAGATTTCTCTTCTTTCAGAGCCTCTGTGGAGAAGGGGGAAGGATCGCATGCTTGAAGTGTCTCCCCGGGCACCTGTTAGTCACCCTTCTATCTCTCTTTCCCTCATTCTGTTTGCTCTAGTCATCCTTAAACATCTTGATATCTCAATATGGGCTCTGGCTCCTATCTAACCCCTGACTCTATCTTAAGTTTCACGTTCCTACAGGCTGTCAATTACCGCTCCAGTGTATTCGGTTGCAATAAAAACAGGCATAATCGCAGCGTCTGGGCCTCTCGCCGTAGATTTTTCGCCGTTGAGCAGGGTATTCAGTGACAATTACTGCGCTCTCTTGCTCGCCGAACTCCACCACTCAATCTTCTGCAAATATTTTCAGAGCTTTTGACCGTCGCTCCAGTCGCGATGATGGCGTAATTGATTCCAAACGCCATTATTTCTCCAGCTTTGCCATGCTAACTAGTTTTTTGTCGCAATTACAGGAAAAGATCTGCAGTATTTTTAGCCAGTGCATGCTTTTAACGCCTCCCTACGCTGTCTCCCGGTCTCACACACACACACACACACATAGTCCCTTTTCTCCTTCACCTGTCAGTTCTAGGTGTAATTTATACAGTCTGGTATAAGCAGGTATTGTGTGGGCGTCAGGCCGGCTGCCTATAATGACATACATCAAGGCCTGTGTTTTAAGGGTTCCCTAGACTCTTTCTTTTTCTTTTTATCTGCGTTTTTTTTTTTTTCTTTGCTTCCTCTCAGCTATAGAGGATCTGATTCTTCAGTTTAACCCAAAGCCATCTTTAGGTTAATACAATGGGGATAAAAAAAAAAAATAAAAAAAAACAACACACACACATTTTAAGATGTTCTTCAGGCACAGTGTGCACGTCTGGGTATGTGTGTGTGCGTGTGTGTGTGTGTATGCGTTTGTCTGAAGGACCGCAGCAGCTGCATGAAGCACAAGGAAGCACTTACGGGCCATGGTTAATGTGTGCGTTATCTAGGGACAGGGATCCGCACAACGCCGAATGAGAACGCACTCGTCCTGCATAATCATTACAGGTTTGAGCTCAGTTGGCTCACTTCTAAATACACGCTCACCCACGGCAAGCTGCGGCTCGAGCCTGCTTTGACAAGGATTACGCGTGTGTATTATTAGCCGCCGCATCTAAGACGGAAGGCTAAATTAAATCACAATCTTCTCCACGTCTTTTCATTTTCGGCAGCAGACCTTGAATCAGCTGGACTAAATGATCCAGATATGCCAATGGTTTTTTTTTTTTTTTTTGTTGCTGTAATTCTATGCCATGCAGTGATCAGAAAAAGGCATCGGGGGGGGCAGAGGATCAGATATCCCATAATTCCAGATGCCTGCTGCAGACATCCACATGAAAAATGGCAGCGGTGAAGCTGGGACATTAAAACCCAGCTCCAATAATGACCTGCTGTTTTACAAAACAATTTAACTTATGGTTTTGTGGACTGGAGCGCTGTGGGTTGAAGCCAGAAAAAAAAGCAGATGTGGGGGTGGGTGTGTAATTCATATTCATGACCACTAGGGGTGCTGGATCAGTACATTAAATAACGTCGAGGTCAACTTTCCCAAACATTTGAGTGCAGTAAAATCTCAGACATAGCAGTAACATTTCTCCTTGTTGATTCGGTGGCATTGTCAAGGTTACATTTGATGTCAGGTGGTGTATGGAACTGTAAGATCCAATTATGTCTCCTAAATCATTTCTTAAGCTATAAAGATGCATACAAAAGGCAGAAAAGATGCCCTCTTGACATTACACAGGGTTCATTTATATCCTATTGTGCTTTGTTAATGTACGTAAATACTATTCTGAAAGAATTGCACGTTCACCCAGGTATATTTTAACGAAAAAAAAAAAAAAAAAAAAATCAAGGAATATTTTAGCTGCTAAAATATAACTGCCAACGTGAAAATTTCATTAAAAGCTTCGTTTCAACCTACAAAGTATTTGTTACAAATCTCAAACACCAAGTGCTAACCTAATGATAGGTTCACTAACTAATGTTTGTAAATTTTCTAGTTAACTTTTGTGAGTTCTCCTGTAAAGCTAGGTTTTATACATTATATTGGTAAATTAGATAGCTAGTTAGGTATTGTAAATTAGCTTGTCAAATTATGTAGTTAGAAAAAAAAACTTGTACATTAGAATGCTAAATTAGCTAGCTAGTTAGGTTTTGTAAATTAGCCTGGTAAATGATCTAATTACAGGAAAATTGTACTTTACATTGATAATTTAGCTAGCCAATTAAGTTATATACATTAAATTGCTGAATTAACTTGCTAGTTAGGTTTTGTGCATTAGTTTGTTAAATTGGGTTTTGTTCGTCAAAGTAGCCATCTGGTTAATTTTGTAAAATTTGTTGCATTGGCTAGCTAGTTACATTTCCTACATTAACCTTTGTTAATAAAATTAGCTAGCCAAATTGCAAGCAAGCCATATTGTAGGTTTGTTTGAGTTAGAGTAAAATTTGCCTTACGGTTGTTTTGCAAAGAAGCCAGCCATTCAGCGTGAGACCTAAATTTCTCAGTTCACTTCGAATGGAAGTCTAAGAGCAGTTGTTGAGGCATCAATAGACATCGCATTACTGTTTCATTGTGCTCCACGTTTTGTGTAGATGTTTATTGATGCCTCAACATTCAGTGCTTCACTAAGGTCTTTTGTCTCAAGTTGATAGAAATTCATAAGAACAGCTTTGTCTCCTCCTCGTATTGTTATCGATTTGAATTTATGCTATTTCGTAGAGTATTTTAAAAACTTGTAGTGCTGGAATTTAAGAACTTCCCCTAGACAGCCAGTATAGAAGCTTGGACTAAACAGGTTCTCAGATATGTGTTAAAATTCTAGTTCATATTTATAGAGCTAGAAAATACGAAGTATTTCTTTAAGTAGCCCTGAGCATACAAGAATAAAGATGGGTCCTGGTAGATTTGTTTATAGGAACCGCAAGCATGAAACTACCCCTGCCCCACTTATACTGTTTTGACAAGCAAGTATGGATTGAGTGAAAGGGCTGTGGAGAAAAGTACTGTGTGTTTGTCATATGTCTCAGAGGAGAGAGTGTATGTAGCTGGCATATGCTGGCTGTCATCATCTATTTTTAAATGAAAACAATCCAAAGGGAGGATCCTCATCCACAGCAAACCATCTCTGACATAACTCTCCCTTCCTTTCATTCCTCCCATCTCTCCACTCATTCTGATCTGTTTTGTTCCCTATTACTTAAACGTATTACTAGTCCACTCACCCTGATTTACTACTGCTAGACAATTGAATTATCAGAATGTCTATACAGATATCAAATAAAGCCACGAGGGTTTGATGGAGCCTAACCTCAGATGATGCAATAACATGAGAATGATGAAGTCTCTTGGATGACCTTCATTTTACGGAAAAAAAAAAAAAAAAAAAAGTTTATTATCTGTTCTCTTTTCATGGAGGCACAGTTTCATTGGGTGTATGCTACGGTTTTTCTTTTCTCCTTTCCAACCAAAAGTAACTATTTTGGTTACTCTAGACATGAACTCAGACAACTCCATAGCTGTGGATATTAAACATGTGCATTAAACCTATATATGTATATATATTAGGATCATGCCACTAGAATGCCATTTGAATTGAAATGCAAATGATGTGAAATTTATTAAATGATACTTTGAAGTGAAATTGGATTCTGTGGGAAGCTTTAAAATAGTTTCACGTTGTCATTATAGTAATAAACTCTATGAACAAAGCCTTTGCATGCTAATTACCTAGCTACGCACCTGTAACCTGTAATTCATCCTTTTTTTCTTTCCATGTCATATACCTTTTAAATCCAGTACGTTTTGTATACATTTCACTACCACCACTATTGTGTTTGGAGCTGCCCCGTGGGTTTGGTGTGGTCACCTGCTACTCACCTATTGGTGGATTTTAGGCCAATATTTTTTTTAGCACCACTCACATTCTGAGATTGTAAGCAAGAATTATTGACACTTTCAGGACTTTGGCATCAGCTATCTTTGGTCTCGGCTAATTGGCACTAAATAGGCCGCCGTTCAGCGCGCCACATTTCGTGTTCTAAGATCGCTGATCTCAACCCACGACCAAAGATTATCCATTTCCGTTGTGCGCCTGCGACAGCAAACTTGGCTGAAAGCTGTAAAGCAGTGTAAAATTTAAAAAGCATTCAGTTTCATTACTCATTCAAGGATCTAGACATCATTTGGTAGACTGGGTTTTGCACTGTAAAACTGGCTCTTCACCCAATGTGATCTTTGCAGGAATTTTACAAAAGTCAAAATTATATACAAAATAGAAAGATTTTCACGTCATTTATACCTTTTCCACCAACAGGGAATGGGTTTAGATCTTTTTAACCATTTGGGGCATTTCAACTAAAATAAATTTTTTAAAAAATTGGTTCAGGAACCTAAAAATTGCTTCCCAGCTGGCCATGGAATTTAATTTAGAGAGGATGCAGAGCACAGCAATGGAGAACGCAATGAAACAGAACAGAAAAGAACAAAATCTTGCAAGTAATTAGTGCACTGTGCAATGTCCTCCGTTGATGATGTATCCTTGATTACAATGACTGGTGGAAACGTGATCTGGTTCACTATCTGGCACCAAGGTTCAAAGAATCCTGAACAGAACTGGTTCAAGAATTCATTCCCAGGTGGTGGAAAAGGGGTAGTTGTGGTGAAATAAATTTTTGAGTGTCAAAGTACGTTCCTTGTGGCGGTACGCATGCAGGCTTAGTTCTAATCCTAGGGACTTGTTCCCTAGATCATCAAGACCGAAAGCTCTCTTACAAAAGCACTAACCCGGAATGAGCTCTTCTCCAAAATAAATGACATGAATCTTTAGTCAACATTGGGCAGCGCACACGGGGCCACTCAGAACTCCTGTAACCTGAGGACGGCAGCACTAAAATCCTCACGGTGAACCCTTTAATTAGCCCTTTTAAGTGAATCCATGCTCTCTTTCTTTCTCAGGCTCATGCTCTCCAGCTGCCCAAACATGGCACAGGGGGGAAAATGGTGTTATCATTGTAGCCCCTGAATAGTTTGAAACCAATCTATTACAAATGCTGCTTGAGTAGTTGTGTCCTTTAGGTAATGCTAATATTATATCTATAAGTAAATCAGTAAATATACAGTAGATAAATATGCGGGCAAAATTTCTTCAGAAGTTCAATTTTTTTCACAACACGTTTTGTGAAATTTAGTCCAGGAATTGTCAATCAAGTAAGTCAGTTCAGAGCATCTCTGGGTAATACTGTGGTTAAAAACATCCCTGTTGATGTGATGGCTCTCTTATAACATTTAACATTTAACATTTCCTGAAGGAGTTTCTATGATGGTCGCAGGGCATGGGAAAGTTTTCAGAACACACGTTCTGGTTCCTCGGTAACGTGACAAGCTGCGTTTTATATTTGTATTGTTATCTTGTTTAAAGACATTTGGATTCGTAAGTGTCCAGGAAAGCTTCGAAGCACATGGTTTACTCTGGAAACTAATTGCAATGATTGTAACTCCAGTTAAATGTGTTTTAACATTTTGTCCCAATGGCGGTTGGGAAAAGATAGGCGGTTATTAAGACACGTACTGTATGTCAGGCAGTGGAAGCAATCATGAGAAAAACATTAAATGGCGATAATTAAAATGAGATATACGTAAGAAGCAATTAAAAATCGAACAAGCTCAAGGTTTTAATAAAGACACGACGGATCAAATAGATAATATAGTTAAGTATGTGTGTGGTGGACATGGAGACACCTTTATGTCTTGGTGGGGGACGAGGACTGGGGGAAAGTTTGACTGGTCTCCATGAGGAAAACTTGCGAGTGTGAAAAATGCGTGAGTGTATGCATGTGCGTCTAGATGTTGCAGTATTGCGGTGAAGTGTTTCCTCACATGTCAGCTCTTTGTGTAGCAGACCTGTGTGCTGTGTGTGGACACAGAGAAGTAGCTTGTCTTCTTGCAGAGTCCATCTGATGCAACGCACACGCACACACACACACACACACACACACACGCCGCGACTCTAGTTCGCCTTAAGCATCATGCACATTATGTGTGGTCTTAGCACACACAGCACTGTTTGTGCAGCGACTGCAATTTACTCGTAACTGCTGTTGGACTCATTTTTCTCTGACCTTCTGTCGTTTTTATTAACTGTAATCATGTCGTTGACCACACTGAAGCAAACAGAGTGTTTGGTCACCTAAACCTTCGTGCACTATTACACACTTGCCTTTGAAAGAGTCAGATTTCATGCCTTCCCAGTAGATGGCACATACTATTTTCGTACCACTTGCTCATCTCAGCCTTTTCACTCAGCTTTGCTTGGCGCACGTGGGTTCATGTAGCGAGCATTCTCTTCGTGGGTTTTTTTATACAACAGCAGGTCTGGTTTGAATATAGGGAGAGAGGACAAGACAATTATCATGATTGTTGATTGTGTGTCTATGGTAAGCTCATCCATATATATAAAAAAAAAGAGAGAGAGCAACAGCAACAACACCAACAGTAAAACTGCACGTCTTCACTGGTTTGTCGGAGGCCAAAGTCACTATGTCAACGTGAAAACCCTCCTTGCGCCTTTTCCCTCCGTTACCCCTGTTTTCACCTCAGCTATTCCACTTGTGAGCCATTCATCTCACAGAGAGCTTGCGGACTGCCAAATGCTGACAGGTTTTATAGCACTGTCGCCTCACAACTTCAAACTCAAATCATGGGTCAGAAAACTAAAAACACACTTATGTAAAGCTAAAATACAATCCAAATTAGATTGCTAAAAGAGCCTAAAGGGATTAGGATTGACAGCGTGTTCAGTTATGATACAGAAACAGACTGCAGAAGCAAAAAAAAAAAAAGACCCTGAGTGCTCAGAGAAAAAAATGGTCAAGGTTCTCCTCGACTATGAATAAGTTCAAGACAAAAGAAATAGAATAAGATTACGCAACGAGCCAATCATGTGGCAGGAGTGCCGTGCATAAATGCAGATGCAGGTCAAAAGCTTTAGTTAATGTACACATCAAACATCAGAACAAGGGAAAAAAAGTGGCTTTCACCATGGCATGGTTGTTGTTGCCAGATGGGCTGGTTTCAGTATTTCAGAAACTGCTGATCTCCTGGGATTTTCAAGCAGTACAGTTGCTAAAGCATACACCAGGTGATTAAAAAAAAAAGTTCAGTGAATGGCAGTTCTGCAGATGGAAATGCCTCGTTGATAAGTGAGGTCAGAGGAGAATGGCCAGACCAGTTCATGCTGACAGAAATGTGATAGTAACTCAAATACCCAGTCTTGATGACCGTGGTGAGAAGAAAAGCATCTCGGAATGCACAACATGTCAAACCCTGAGACTTATGGACATGGCAACAGCAGAAGTCCACATCTGGCTCCTCTCCTGTTAGCCAAGACTACAGTGGCCACAGAAAAACTGGTTTGCACCATGGCCATAATGCTCTATATGGCGGGGGGTCTTTTTGTCTTGCAAGCTTGATATCCTACAGCTAGGTCCTACCTGCCCGAGGCTAGAAGCGTATATTGGGACTGGGACCCCGTGAAACACAATAAAAAAAAGTCACAGGAATAGATGTTTTTTTTACTTTTCTACAATGACGAGTGGATATTTCAAAGAGCAAGACCTACATAGTCGGTCTGAAAATATCACTGGCGAGTGCAAATGATAGTAAATGCAAGAGCCTTTATTTTCTTTCTTCGAGAGCAAGTGGGATTAGTCAGATTTTCGGTGGGCGTGGTTGGGATTTGTCAGATGTTTTGTCGGAATAGGTGGGATTGGTTGAGGGTTCTGTGGGAATAGGTAGGATTGGCTGAAACTTCTGCAGGAGCAGGTGGAATTGGTTGAATTTTCTGTGGGAGTGGATGGGATTGGTCAACCCTTCTGAAGGAGCCAGTGGGATTGGTCAAACATTTCATGGGAGTGGGTGGGATTTGTCCATTTTTTTTTTACTGGAGCAAGTGGGAGTGGTTGAATATTCTGTGGGAAATAATGGGATTGGTCAAACTTTATGCAAGAGCCATTGAGATTGAGTGGAAGTTGTCTTTTTTTTTTTTGCAGGAGCAGGTGGGATTGCTTGAACTTTTTGTGGGAGTTGGTGAGATTTGTCAGACTTTCTGTAGGATGGAGCAGGATTCATCAAATCTTCTGTGGGAGTGGTTGGGATTAGTGAAACGTTCTCCATGAGCAGGTGGGGTTGGTCAACCTTTCTACCGATGCAGGCATGATTGGTTAAATTTGTTACAGGAGCATGCAAGATTAATCAAACTCTCTGTGGGAGTGTGCAGGATTGGTCAAAAGGGTCTGGGGTAGCAGGCAGGATAGGCCAATGGGAGGGAGGTTCTTCAGGACTGGGCAAATATGGAATTAAACAATCAATCCTTATGTACTCTTATAGACCACACATTAGTTAATAAATGCATCAGTGTCTTGTTAGCTCACCCATGTTAATTCTTCCTTGCTTTGTACATTAGTGTCATTTGGCAGACGCTCTTATCCAGAGCGACTTACATTTATCTTATTTATACAACTGAGCAGTTGAGGGTTAAGGGCCTTGCTCAAGGGCCCA
>JAQLOM010000001.1:19913922-19927102 GCA_030068315.1 Chrysichthys thysi
GAATGTGAGTGTGAATGGTTGTCCGTCTCTGTGTGTCGCCCTGCGGTGGATTGGTGACCTGCCCAGGGTGTAACCCCACCTCTAATCCAAAGTAAGATGGGATTGGCTGCAGCCAGCCCCCCCCACACACACACACACACACGACCCTGAACAGGATTTAGCTGCGAAGATGAGATGAATTTATTAACTTAAAGTTATCCATACAGTATATCATTTTCCAGTTGTCCCTTGGTACGTTATGATGTTACGTCTTAGTATGCGTATTTGCCAGGCAAAACCCCCCCAAAAATGTTAGAAATTCTTCAGTTAGAAGTGTTAGAACCCTAACATAATTACACAGCTATAGACCAGATGCTTATCCTAAACAGCCTTTCAACACACATTTGAACTTCTACTTGGAAATCCTGCTATCCGATGTGACCCACAACAAGCTCCGTTCCTTTTAAGGATTCTTCCACTTGTCCTCTCTACCTCTTCTTGCACCTTTGGTTTGCTCATTAGGGATCGAAATAAACTTGATCTGGATTGAACCGCACCGAAAGTGAATTACTGTATATAGCCAGATGCAGACGTATTACGCTTATTCTTATTTTTTTCATTTCTACCCCATTTCGGCATAAATATGAACGATTAGTCCAAGTTTCCCAAAGGCACTGCGGTGTTCATGCCATGTTGGATCTCGCTATCTATCATGTCACACATTCTGCTTTACGATATCGGGTTGCTTTCGATTCGTCCGAGGCAGCGTCCTTGGAAAGCACAAACGTGGAACCGGGCTATGATTACAAAGCAGTATATGAATAATTTGAATTGACTTTTGGAGTCTTTCTCTATTACGGGGGATGAGTACGGAGTCATTTTTTTTTAAAGCCCTGCTGCAGAGGAGTGTGTGTGTGAGTGTGTGTGTGTGGGTTGAAGTTGGATGTAGGAACAGTGGTATGCGTGGTCCTTAAAATGAACTTCTCTGATCAACAGTGCAGAGAAATTAATTAAGCTTAATGAAAAGTCGGGCAGCAGAGCGTCCTGGATGAACGTCTCCTTCCTTCTCTCCATCACTTTCTCATTATACCTCTTTCCATCTCTCTCTCTCTCTCTCTCTCTCTCTGTGTGTCATATCTTTGGAATACAATTACAGTGCATTCAGTGATGGCCAGTAGGCCTAAACGCTATCCCAAATCACTCAGAAACCTGTAAACAAAGAGCTACTGTGATGTGCAGACAATAGACAATCTACAAACAGCTCACACACCTGATCTCATTGCCTTTTCTTTGGAACTTCTGTCCCTACCAAATGGACATGGACGGCATACATACACACATACATTATATATATATATATATATATATGTGTGTAAAGGCATCTCAAGCAATCAGTGCTGGATGCTGGGTTTAATTCTCTTCACTTGTTTCTTTTTCTTTATGAGACACATACAGGTGTAATCATGGACAGCAGTAAACAGAAGGTTCAGATGACCATAATGACAGGTTACAAGCAGCAGTGATGAGAGCGAGACAGAGAAGAGCCAGGAAAGAAACCTAAAGTTTCTAAGTGAATCTTTCTGAAAAACAAATAGTAAAAGAATTCGTCACTTTTTTTTTTAACATGTATTACATGCACTGGGCATTCAACCATTTATTATGTCTTAATTTATTGCTATTTTTCTGTTGTACTTTCCCACGTTATTGTAGTACTGTGGAACTCGACTCACGAGCTTAATCCGTCCCGAGACTCCGTTCGTGACATGATTTGTTCGCGGACGGAATCAGTTTTTCCCGTTGAAATGAATGTAAATACAGTGAATGTGTTTCAGGCCTCAAAAACGTGTTTTTAAAGTGTATTATGGGTTTATGTGTGGCCATAAAACATAGAATAACATTAAAATCTTCTTAATTATAGAAAAATAAACCTAAATGAAAAACAGATTATTTTAATGCACGTTCCCTATGAAGTGGAGACGTAGTTGCTGGTGTAGGTTGACGATGTTTTATGTTTTTATATATATATATATATATATAGTATATATATATACGTATATGCACATTGTACTACTTTGTAATATATTGGGTCTATTCCCGCTTGACTCCCTTTAGGAGAGTCTAACGCAGGATGCTGGACATTTTTGCTCTGAATCATCGACCCGACTTTCAACAAAGGGCTCTCGTTTCTCCATCCACTGCGAAGAGGTCAAAGGTCGTGGGTTGCATTAATTACCTTTGTGTACCAGCACAAAGCAGGGCTTTTTGCACCAAAGATAGGCTTGATTATTGCTTTGACCTTTCTTTTTTTTTTTTAATGTGCTTTTGTCCACGTCCCAGCCACACAACAGGTCAAAGTGGTGTATTGTGACGAGAGCAGTGTAGCTGGCCAGGTTTATCTCCTCAGGTGGCTTGTTTCAGTGACCCGTGACCTCCAGAGGCCACACACGCTCGCACGCTGTCAATGACTCCTCAGTGCCATCAATCTGTCAATCCTTGGTCAGGAAGAGGCACTCGGCTATCTTTTGGCATAGATACAGGATACAGTCCCTCGCACGCTGTTTTCCCCTCCAGACGGACAAGGGGATGTTCCAGGTGATTGAGTTTCCTAATCTGGGTCCATTCCTTTGTGCATTGAGGCTCATTTCAAGTGTCAGATTGTTCAGATGCAACCGAACGGCAAAGTTCTTTCGAAGAATTACAAGTCTCCTTCCGCAAAATCCCGCTCGAGCATAAAGGGTGTCCTATGACGCTCATGAAGTCGTAATCCAGGAGCTCAGAGGAAGCTCAATCGAGTTGATGGGTTTATTTAACGTCTACCATCTCTCTCTCTCTCTCACTCTCGCTGTCTCTCTCTATCTCTCTGTCTCAGTGTGTGTGGACTAAGAGGCTCAAGCTGGGCAAATGTGAAAAGACAGCCCCAGGGTTCAGCTCTGTCACAATCCCATATTTAGGGCCTGCTTAAGGATCACTCGTATGAAGAGGATCCAGCTGTCAGTGCATTTCAGAGCTATTCAGCACATCCGTGTAGACAAGAGCAAATGTGTGCTTTTGTGGGTTAGTATCTTAGGTAGCATGTGCAGAAATAACAGTGGGAGATATTTGTACAAAACGGGAAAAAAACCCAACAACAACCAAGCAATCCAACCACGTCCTGGATGTGTTTTGAAAACGGTTTCTTCCATTAAAAAAATATGTTTCCATTCAAAAATACCTTTGTGCAAATGAATACACGAAAGAAAAGGTACGTCCGAAGGTAGTATCTCCTAAACTGTTTTATGCCACAGCACTGTTGAACTCTTGGATAAGAATATTCATTTTCTACAACCCCAGCTCTGACAGCACTTCCACTTGCAACACACTGCAAATGGCAGGTTTACATTAATGCACTCGCTCAAATACGTTATTGCTTCCATGGTAACAGCTCGTTCACAGGGTCTTGTGTGGCAAATTCGGCACATATACTAAGACTAATAATAATAAGCAAAGACATATATGGGTTGTTACGCGGCACATTATTTGATGGCGCGAAGTTCATTATTAAGAGATGTTCATGTAACGTACAGTATATGTAAGGAGTCTCCAGTGTGAGCCGTTTGGAAATGTTTGGAATGTTGAAAATTCCCATCATGCAACACAAGACTTTGGGCTTTCCAGGTTCGTAGTAAGAGCAAGACGAGAAGCTGTGTTTGTTCGGAAACAATTCTGATGTCGGAAAGCGCACCTTAGGACGTTCATAAGACACGAATAATGCGATGGGCGTGCAACCGGTGACTTCAAAAACAAAAACAAATCTGAAAATTCCTCCACCTTGCGTGACGTTTTTGAAAGGCTTTGAGTTTAATGTCCCAAAATGCCATTTTTTGAACATATCCGTTTATATGTGGACGGGAGTTTGGGGAGGGAATTGTCAAGATCTTAGAAAACCTCCTGCTTCAAACCTCCCGTCAGGTCCGAGAGCTTTTCATATGTTACGGGTGAACGACTTTCTGCGAGTTGGGAGTACGTCCACGAGAGAGTGCAAATGTGTGCTTCCACATGTGCCTTTCAGCATGTGTTTAGATATCCTTGGCAGTCCTTGAGGAAATAACCATGTGTGACAGTAGGGTTAACCTTGCGAAAACCTCCTCTACTTCCTCCTTTCTCCTCGATTGCAGGCAAAGAAATAAGCAATCTAATCCCGCTATGAGCTCATTGAGTTGTCAAAATCTCAAAGGAACCCCCCCGGAAAAATACCTAAACCTTACGTCCGAAAGGCCCTCGCCTTTTCGCGTCCACCCCGTGGCCGGGGGTTGCTGTGGGAACACCTAAAAATATCCGTGAGAGGTATTTAAATGAGAATGGCATCCTCGAAAGTGGATGAGGGGGAATCTTTTTTCTCTCTCTCTTCAATCCCTCACTTCTTGCTCTGATTTAGCTGGTCAGCATGCATTTGGGTACGGATGACTGCATGAGAAAAGGCACCCCACCGTCACCCCGTGTATCAGTGCCTCAGAAGATTAGCAGATTCTTTTGCTAGGACTAATCTGGCGATGGAAAAGGGACAATGCCTTCCCAGAGACAGAAAGAAAAAAAATAGGAAGGGAGGAGAAGAACAGCTTCAGTCCTAGCTTTCCTATTCATCTTGAGCAGTTCCGGCTCGTTTGGCCCAGCCCCCAAAATTGTACGAGGATAAATTCAGATCGCAAAGAAGACACGCAATTACAATTGAATACTCGTTGAAATTGTGCATGGTAAGAAAATATGCAAATACTTAAGAGTAAGGCAATGGCTTTGGGGAGTTCTTGCTTTTCTTACTTCATTTGTATGAAATCTAATAATGCTTTCCCTTGCTTGTTACAAATTTGGTTTGTGACCGGGTTCAAGGGGAGGTTATAAGTAAAAGATTTCAAACGCACCTCATTTACGGAGAAACTGAGCACAAGGAAAATTCTGGACCCAAAATAACACCGCAAGGGAAATTTTTTTATTGCATACTTTGCAAATACCCTGGGAGGAAGAGCTAGCCCAAAGACCAAAAATGCTTTTCACATGGAATTGCTTGTATACCAAAACGACTGGAATGGAGAAATGCATCTTTTAGGACTATGGTCATCGCTCAATCACGTTTGATTACCATTCATGTTGCCTCTTGTATACTTAGCACATAGGAACTGCAGTTGTTTTAAGAAATCAATATCTCTCTTGGTTGTTTCTTAAGCCCCAACTGGATGTCTGCGGTTAGTCAGCATAGCCAATTGACATGGGTTGGTGGTTTATTTGGTGGTCAAGAGTAAAATGGTAAAAATACAAAGCTGATAGGCCTTGATGAGTTTTGACAAATTCTGTGCTTCATGGTGACGACCTGATCTTGGCTTGAACCCGTTTTACCATCGACGAAGCAGACGCTGCAAAGTGCATAACTGCATCCATCTGCTTTTGTGGTTTCGGAAAATCCTGAAATTTCCCGGGAATCCCGTGATGCCAAAATATATAAATGAGTGACTCTGTGGATTTGATTGGATCGCTGCCGTGCAACGAGTGCAACAAGCAAGTTCGGCCTCGGAGTGAGCGCAAGATGCTACCAGGTGGCATGGCCAGTGCAGATGCTCTTGCAATAGAGCTGTTTGACACGCAACCCAAAGTTCCCAGATTGTTTGGCAACTGAACTAGAAAATGGTTTAAGGAACTTGATCGGCGTCACGCAGAAAGATCAAGCTTTGTAAGATCAACCTGCAGCACATCCTCTGCTCTGATCATCAACGCTCCAAAGCCGTTGGGAAAACATCAGGTTCTGTCTGCATATGCAAGGCAGCTGTACTGGGTTCCTCCATGTTCTGCGCTTCATCACACTGTTCAGGCCTTGCTGCTATCTGATCTTACATGCGACCCCTACCTCTGCAAGACACTCACTCGACCCTTTGCAGGGTCGAATCTAAGCAGCTGAGTCTTCTGGCTGTTTCTGCTCCTGCTGCAATCTTTTTCTTACTTGAATGTTTCTCAGCAGCGTTTCCATAAGTTTAGCTATAAGCCTTGGCAGCATTAGGGCAACTGATATTATTGCTTGTAAAAAAAAAAAAAATGCCCCAAATAATTTAGACAACAATCATGTTTATCATCAGTTCCCATCAAGGTCTTGAAGGTGAAACAGCTTGGCATTGGGCACTTAAATACTATAGGCTGGGACAATGATTAGTTACACCAATTTATTAAATAACAATAGGATAAATCGCCTTCAGCCAAGGTGTGTGGTGTGGGGCAGTGCAAATTTAGTATTACTAACATTACCAAGAAACAAAGGATTGATTTAAAAGGCTATATTTAGCATCTTAATATCCTGAAGTCCTTGTCAAGATCAGAATTGGAAAGAGGATGAAAGGGGCAATGGGGGGGGGGTGTACTTTAACCAGCTACCCACATGGGGTTAATGGTCATGAGGTGATGACTTTGCTATTTGTTCTTGGCAAAGTAAGTAAGCACACAGGGACACTCCAGGAGTTCTGATAGGCTGGAACGTGAGGCAGCACATCCAAGGTGGCAATAAGAAAAGAACGAAATTGAAAACTTCGTAAAATAACCGTGTGAGACTTACACTACCTACCTTGCCACTTTGATATCTTTTTCTTCCCTCTTCCTGCAAGTCAATATTTTCTGTTGCTCCCAGAAAACAGCTTGAGAACTTGAGCCTGTGTGAACCTGCCTCGAATACCATTGGCGTTTTCCTTCTTTCTTTCTTTCTTTCTTTCTTTCTTTCTTTCTTTCTTTCTTTCTTTCTTTCTTTCTTTCCGTCTTTCTTTTAATAAAACCTTAATGAGTCCCAATAAACGAATACAAGTAGTAATCTGACCTCAATTCCTCTACTTAAGGCCATGTTGTAACCGGTTTTCAACAGGAAGACACAGTTAAATGTACGTGGAACAAGTTAACAAGTTCGAATGGTTGGACGCTTGGACACCCTCCTGTTTGGAATACCGCGATAAAAATTACGCTTTCAAAAAAAAAAAAAGAAATTGGTACACTTGAGCTGATTAAACACTGGCCTTGCAACGTTTCTCCGTGTCCCGTTCCATCAGCGTCAAACTATGAGTCTGGACAGAGCGAGAGAGGGGGAAAGAAAGACAGAATTGGTGCCAGGACGTCATAACAAAGCAGGCCGGGCGAATGCACACTGTGTCTAACGTGGTTAAAGGGATCAGATCTTCAAAGCTGCCGTCCTCACACCCAGAAGGCAGCGTTTCAGCCTCACAGTGGTCAAACCCAGCGTCATATGGTGCAGCTGTCTGTGTGTGTATGTTTCGCTGCCACTTTGTGTGTGTGTGTGTTTTGGATGGCATGCAAAGGAGCCACTTCTCAGTGGGTATCAAGTTCGTTTTGGCTATGGAGCTCGGAGACTCATTTGCTTTTGTTCATGGCTCATTGGCAAATGGGGCGGATTTGAATACTTGACCACGCATTATTTGGGTCATCCATTACGACAGTGCTGTACCTCTTTTTGTATATTTTCCTTCCTTCTTCAGATAAAAAAAAAAGAAGAAGAAGAAGAAGAAGAAGAAGAAACATTTCGTTCATGATAATTACAACGCTGGCTGTTTGGAACCATATGGCCGCGTTAGGCATCCAACAATCTGTTCAGACTTCCACTGATGTTTTGATCATCTGTCATCCATCCCAGGCCTCTGCTTCACTTATTTGTATAAAGAACACAAAGGTGAGAAACTGTTCTCTTTCCCATAGTCGGTAACCCTGGCAAAGACACCCAAGCACTCAGAGTCGCGCTTATTTAGTGCTGATTTGCCGAACGTGAGTTTTGCAGCAAGGACAGGTCTTTGCAGCAAGTCTAAAACCTCACTTCCAAGGGGCCCAAGCGCTCAAGGTTTCACTCTTTGGCACAGATCATCAACTTGCATTCCAGAGGCTATGAAGAATTGTCAAGTCAATTTTTATACTCATAATCTTTGAGGCGTCTCAAGCCATTACTCCTCAGCGCGATGCCGGGATCGTGTTTCTCCCTCACTTCTTTATTGTTTATCTTGCCGGCCTGAGGTAGAATCCACCTCAGTTGCTTGGCATAAAAGCGTCTGCCACATGACAGTCGCATGCTTCATGGAAATGACTATGCATGTATGCGGACCAGGATTGTCTCCAGAACTGTGCTGAGAAAACAAATATAGAGGCTGTATAGGCAGGACACCAAACACAGGCGTCTGAAAAGTAAACAGACACCATCACGTTTGAAAGATCTCTTTCTAGAAACGTCCTTCTAGGTGCTCTGCCGTAGTCCCCCAGTTGATGGAGATCCCTCACAGAAGTACTCCGACTCACTTGCAACATCAGCGACCTTACAACCGGGATCGTTTTCAACAATCCGCTCAGCCCAAAGACACCTGTCCGAGGGCCCAGGTCGACCTGAGCAGGATGCCGTTGATTCCTTTCCATTACATTTGAATTGTACAACCACTCTGTTGACTGTGTACATGATGAATCCCAAGGTTTTGTGCAATCATACGCCGGCCAAATCCACCCGCGGACTGACCCATAATTTGAAAATCACACAACTCTTTTGCTTCTGGGGTTCACAGCATGGCTGGTCCCTCTAAACAATTAATAATATACAGTAATCTGCAATGACATAAAAATAATGATAATATATTAACAAGTCTGAAGCACCAGGTGGTGTCCGCATAGATAAAACGCCGCAATGAGGGGTGTCTGTTTACTTTTGAGATGTCTTTATAAAGTATAAATCTGTCTCATTTTCACCCTGCCTTTGCCCCGTCCTGTAATTCGCTTGTTACCCTATTGTGTTCACCTGTTCTGTGTTTAATGCTTGAATAGATTGTTTATTTAGACCCTGTTGTGTCATAGCGAGTCTTTATAAGTATTACTGTGCATTTATACGTCTGAGCTGTGCTGTATTTCTGTACTTCTTCTTCTTCTTAATAATAATAATAATAATAATAATAATATCATTATCATTATTATTATTATTATTATTATTATTATTATTATTATTATCTAGCCATACTTGATAGGAGTGCTGTACTGAATACAATGAATTTTGCAAAGGTGCTGATATTGCTAACAAGAAAATCCTAGCAGGGAAAGAGGTGGGTGGGGGGGCACCACAAAATTCATTCCCTACAAAAACCCTAGCAGATATTGCTGAGTAACAGAGCTTCTTTTTTGTACGCCAAGCAATAATAAGAACACAGCAAGGCATGAGAGACTTCTAATCTACCACAGACGTTGCTATTCCAATTTCCTTTGGAGTGAAACTTCAAAACTTTGGCTGTTTATTCCCATCAAATCTGCATTCATATAGTGCATTAGGTTCGACGCTCTGTTGCTTTTAACTGAGACTGTCCTGACCATGTCGTTCCATTAGTCACCACTTAAACACATTTAAACACACAGCTGATTAGAGCCAAGGCCTTGAAGATTAATGAATACCTACACAATGAATGCAAATAAGGTTCCAGATAAAGTAAACACGAACAAACAGGGCTGCTTTGCACCAAGATGGTAAAGCAATTAAAACTGTTCAGTCATGAAAATATGATCTTGAGTACAAAGTTTGCACTTGAAGGCTTGTTTGGTGGCAGTTTGGTTTCTCGAAAAAACCAGAACCCCAGTGGGGGCGGAGTGTCAGGTAGGCTAAGTGTCTACACACGCATAATCACACTGATGGACATACGCACATGCTCATGCCACACTTCCCCCTCATCAAACTGTTACGAAGGACCACAAACTGAACACCTCATCCCACCCCCCCAACCCTCACTCAAAAAAAAAAAAAAAATCTCTCTCTCCCTCAGAGAGTTATAGCCTACCAGCTGTCACATTATCTGCAGCGCACATATGTCACTGCTGACACCATATGACATATCACGATAATCATTCCACTCCACAGCAATATATGTCCCCGTCAACTGAGTACTAACCCACTTCCAGGTTAATTACCTCACTCACCTGATTTCGATCACATCTTCGTTCCAGAATGTTATTTAACCCTTTAGCGGGTGAATGTCACCATTTTGGTACCGTTAACGGACATGAAAAATCCTAAATAAATGTTTCTTTCAGTTTATATGTGGTTTTTCTTGTATATTTTTTTACATAAATATATACGCTTTTTTTTTGTTTGTTTGTTTTTCGGAAAACATTCAACCTACACTGGATATATACGGTAACGCTTCTGACCTTTGACCTGATCTGCAGCATAAACATGAAAAAAAAAAAAAGTTTTATTCTTGTAATATAAAGTCTTGTAATATCCCCCAATAGCATTCTAAGGTTAAAAATTGAAATTTCCTAGTGTTTAGGTTCGTGCTGATGTTCGTATAAAGGGATAAACATTTTTTCAGTTACTATTTTGCGAAGTCTTGCTGTCTTTACCATATGCAAATGTGGAATATTTGTCATTTTAGTGATTTTGAACCTCAATCTACAGGACTCCCCTTCAACTTCAGATTTTTCGAAGTTTCAATGACGATTGCGATGCGCTAAAAATTGCGAAATATTTAGAAAATATTTAAAAATTCGCGGGCAGGCATCGCTAGGAGGCCAGCGTAACAGCGTATGACGTGTGCGGACGTTTGGATGACGCCTGGAAGTACTCGGACGACACCCGGAAGTGCGCGGACGATGCCAGGATCTCACGCCTCGCGCAATGCCTGACTCACAGAGTTACCTTGTGTATTGGTGTACCGTACAGTGCATTATCGTGGGTTTTTTGTGTCCTTCAAGAGATCATTTTAATTCAAAAACATGTCTTCTACAGGAAAAGACTCCTGGGTGGACTCGGCTAAGCTAGGTTGAGATACCTAAGCTAGGCTAAGTGGTTCAACACAGTGGTTCGACATAGGATATTTTCGACTTATGATGGGTGTGGGGGAACGCGTTTCCACCGTAACTTAAGGACTACCTGTATTTATCATGTTTGCTGTTTTTGCCTGCCACTTTGAATGAATTCAGTGGTTTTGTTTGGAACTGGACTACAATTTACTTTGATTTCAATTCAATAATCCCATGTAATAGCAAATCAGAGCGCGTAATTATTTTCCATTGGAAATGGTCATCTTTATTAGCTTTGTTGCTGTTCTTTGGTGTAACTGGAATTGAAAGCTAACCGGATTTAAAAACGCTAGATCTTTACTCTTGCTTGAGGTACAGTACGTAGCGAAATAGACATGTAGCTTAATTTAGGTAAATAGGCACATGCGGTGTACACTAAATAAACGCCGTCAATAAAACTAAAATGGACAAATCCGTCATAGTTTGCAGTCCAAGTCGAAACAAAGTCATTCTCATTACAATCCCTATGAATTTTACATGAGATCGGGTTGCGGCGTTTTTAAAATTCACACGTGGAAACCGATACGAAAGGTTGTGAGCAGTTAAGTTGAGCCTGAAGGCTGGATTTAGCAGTTTGAACAAATTAGCTCTCACTTCATATAATTGTTGCATATGATTAGATTTAGAGTTTAGAAAGCTTAAAACAGACCGTACATCTTCGATGTTTAATCTACTGGAAATTTCCATTACGTTAAGTCAAGTACCATATGGTCTTAATTGACGATTTGATAAAGATTTAGTTCGACACCGAAATCTTTCCAAGTGCATACCAGTGATTGCTCTATAAACAAGTCAGACCGAAAAAAAAGGTAGTCTGAATCTTCTGCTAGCTCCTTTTTTTTTTCTTTCATGGTCTCCTTCCTTCTCTGTTTCTGCATCTCCTTCCTCTCTGCATTCTGTCACCCTCCTCTTTTTACATTTCCCAGTCTGTTTTTCGTCACCTCTCTTTCGTTCCCCCCTCCATACGCTGTTCTGGTTTGTGTCACCGTGTGCCGGGTTCGTGTCGTCAGAAGGTATGATTTTACCTCAGCGAGAATGAGCGGAGTAATCGAGCTGGACAGAGAAGGAGACAGAAAGAGAAGGGGAAACAGAAACGCCTGTAATCTATTAGCTTTGGCTGTACTTGGTGGATTCTGGCTTTTGTGAGCTTAAACAAACAGTACATGTACTTGCTGTTGTTCCTCCATTCATCTTTCCTTTTCTTTTCAGTGTACTCCTTAAACAAGAAGAGATTCTAGCTAGCTAGCTGTCTGGCTCGCTAGTACGGTAGCTTAGGATCTGCAGCAAACTTCAAGGAATCCATGCTATTTTTTTTTTATTTCTAACAGTCATTTGTTATATTGTTATATGTTATTTAGTGTAAATTAGACTGCAGATCGCTTATCTTCTTAACTATCCGGCTAGCTTGCTAGTGAATTGAATTAAGAATATAAACGTAGCTAGCAAGCTAGTTTGTTCTTATCGTTCGGGAAGTAATAAAACGCACGGGGGTATGTTTTATTGGACAAGAATCAATGATGAGATCAATGATGATGTGGTCTGGAATGAAGCGGGGTCAATGCTGCCACCCAAAAGTTGATTATTTTCCTATAAACATGCCCCCCAAAGTGTTTTATTCATCTTAAAGGGCAGCAATTAGCCCACGATTACACAATTTTTAATCTCTTAATGAATGAAATGTCATGCTCGTACATACTTTCAATCTTTTATTCTTGCATTTAATGTTGTGGCACATCTGGAAAACAGTTATAAACAGTAGTTCACACAAAATACAAGGCAGTACTTCAGTCCTCGGTTTTGTATTCATGTATTGTAGAGACATTACGTTAATAACATGACCTTCCTTGTTGGGAACCATACTTTCGTCATGATCTCTTTGCTTGCAATCAGATCTGCGAAGCTTCCCAGTCACCCGGATGATTTTGAAATGTTTCGTAGCAGTAATTCATTGCAACTGGAACCATGTTACATTGACATGGACTTGGTGAAACCACCATGCACTAACGAGTGCTGATTGACCTCAGCATGTTAGGAACGCGAGGTCGTACGGGTGAGTGCGGCTTCTTCCACAGATGGTGGCGATTAGGGTGAGGGATGGATTGGAGGATGGAGGGAGAGATGGATAAGCCAGAGGGAGACAGATGAAGACCAGACCTAAGGAAATTTCAGCCCAGTCATTTTATTCCGCTGTATTATACAGCAGCGCTGTAGAGTTCTCAAATCTGATTGGTCAGCAAGTGTCGCTGTGAAGTGTAAACAGGAGCTCACGTGTTCCTATTGCAAAATAATGTTGAATACAGTGGTGCTTGAAAGTTTGTGAACCCTTTAGAATTGTCTACATTTCTGCTTAAATATGACCTGAAACATCATC
>JAQLOM010000001.1:19936330-19953133 GCA_030068315.1 Chrysichthys thysi
GGCCACATAAACCCATAATACACTTTAAAAACATGTTTTGAGGCTGAAACACATTCATTGTATTTACATTCATTTCACTGGGAAAAACTGATTCAGGTCGCGAACAAATCGGGTCACGAACAGAGTCTCGGAACGGATTAAGTTCTTCACCACAGGTTCCACAATGTATGTATGTATGTATGTATATATACAGTTACACCGTGTAGCTAGCTCCAGGGATAAAGCGACCAGACTGTGGTCTGAGGTTGTGATTTGAGGATGAGGCTCCTATCATAATAATGGTGAAATGTTTCAATATGTAAAAGTAAGCAACCGTAGAAGGTATGGACTCTAAATCTTGTTTAAAAACGCATGTGGAGCTAATTTGCTAGCATTCATTGATTGTGTTTAACTAAGCTAGGCTCTTTTCTTTTCTAATGCTAAAGCAAATGTTAGATTCTCACACGTTCTAATAGCTAACAGGACTTATTAGGTAGGTTAGTTTGTCAAAATCTAGCTAATGGGAAATGTTGGTGATTTATACATAAAGTTTTATTCCTGATTAATTCGTTAGCAAACCACGTAGCGCAAGTACAATTTCCAGTCACTCAAATACGTAAAGTCGTGCTCAGATACGTACATTCACCCATGAAAAAGAGTCACACTTGGCAATCAGTCATTTATTTTTTTCCCCCTCATATTTCTATTTTACAATTTACAAACTAGATAAAAAAGGACCATAAATAAATGAAATGTACCTAAATTCATTAAAATAAAAAACAAACAAAGATGGCATTATATAGATAGCTGCAAATACGCACATCGTTAATCCACACAACTAGATTAACTGAGAGAAAAAATACAAATAAAACAGCAAGAACAAAAACAAAAAAAAACAAAACAAAACAAAAAAGAGTTGTTAGTTTGATTCCCCAGAATTAAACTACATTTATGAAAACTTGGCACGATACATTCTATAGCTCTCCAACTCCTCCACATTCCTTGCATATTTCCAATCAGGTACTCAAACCGGGGAAAGAAAAAAAAAAACAAGTGAGGAAGGAATAGGAATGCAAGATTGTTGCCTTTCATGAAATCTGAATTGTCAAGTTTTCCCCGAACATTCCTGCAGCGAGTTTACGGTTCATATTCCAGTTCTCAGAGCCACACGTGAAGCGTTAGCTCTAGCTGCTAATCCTCCGAGTCTGATTTAGCTTAGCATCTTCTGAATTCATCACAGCTTCTGACTCCGGAAGCGTTTAACAACAACAACAACAACAACAACAACAAAAGACTCCAGTGACTTCCTGGTGGTTAAAAAAAAAAAAACAATAAAAAATTAAAATTAAATTAAAATTAAAACCAGCCTGGTTTCCCAAAGAACAACGACAGCAACGACAACAACGAAAACAAAAAGCTAGCAAAGGGTTCTCTTAATTTCCAGCAACTCTTCCGTCACAACTCTCCATGTGTGTTTTTGTGTTTTCCTCAGAGCGAGCGTCATCCTTCACAATAAAAAAACGACAAAAAAATGAAATGAAACACACATGTGAAGCTGCAGAGTGCATCCAGCTAAGCAGCCAGCATGTATTCTGTTGCTAGCATACATTCAGTCAATGCAGACAAAAACAAAACAAAACAACAAAAAATAGCTCTTCGGAGGGGCGGCGAGGGGGGGGGGGGTGATGGGGGTGCAAATTAATCCAAAGCCAGCTTGTTATTATTTGCGTCTGGAAGATTTTCTGCGTCGAGCGGAGTCTTGGGGAGGGTTGTAAATAACTTTTTCGCTTTCGCTAAGGCGGTGAAGGATGTCGCGACGATGCAGAAACGCCGAGGTGACCCTATGGAGAGAAGGGGAAAAAAGCCAGAGAAAGTACGTGAAATGAATGTTTCAGGCATTTTCCATACACATCAACTAGTTTTAGTGCTTGCTAGTAATCCTTAGAGAACCAGGGCTGAAATAGCTGCTTTGCTTTGTTGCTCAAGAACAATACAAGGTTCCTCCTGTTATTCCTCCCGCCCTTCTACCATTTTTTCCCCCCATTTCTCTATCCTATTGAATAACACAAGTCGAACTTTTGTCATCCTTTCTTCCTCTCCAGATCCCACCTTGAGAACTGTATAAATAACTTCAGAGGAAATAGAGCAGATCTCATAAACAACCGAATAGTGCTTACCTTAGTCCCATCCAGCTTCCAGTGAGCGGGAATTTCACAGCCTGCCGGGATGGAGAGAGTGAAAAAGAAAGAAAGAAAGAAAGAAGAGAAAAAACCCATAGAGACAGAGCTGGAGAGAAAAATAGGCGAGAGAGATCTCGACTCGGAGCAGTGTCCTGTAATCCATCGGCACGCACGAGTTGCCAGCCAAGTGGAGACAGATATTCCATTTCAAAGGGGCGGAGAAGCCTTCCACGGAGCCACGGAGCCAGAAATCCCAGAATGAAAAAAAAAACCCCAAACCCAACAAAAATCATAAAATAAAGAGCTTCAGAATGTCACCTTCTTCTTCTTCTGTTTTATGCTTTTTTTTTTGTTTGTTTGTTTGTTTTATTTTAAAGCCACAGTTTTGAAATCGCCAGGTGGACTGAACGAAATGGCAAAATGGAACGAGTCCAAAAAGTTCTACGTATTTACATATACATACATACGAGGAAAAAATAATCAGGTCAAGGGAAGGTGGGGGTCGGGGTGGGGGGTTGGTAAGAGCATGCCCTCAAAAGTTCCATCGTGTACGTTCAAAATGCACGACCGAACAGCGTGGTTTCACCACGGAAGGGGACGGGTCCTCTGGTCGATCGCCAGGTCGAAGAGGAGCAAAAATAAGAAAGAAAATCAACAAAGTGCCGTCAGCAGTTCGTCCTTGTTCTTGTTTCATTTATTTTTTGTCTTCGATTCGGATGTTTTTTGTTTTTCTTTTTGTTTTAAAGTGCGTAAATGAGGATGAGGTAAAACTGGAGGTGTTTTCTTTGCTTTCCTTTTTTTTCTCGTTTGTCTTAAAAAAATAACCAAAAAACAAAACAAAACAAAAACAAGGTTGGGGGAGGGGAAGAAGAAGAAGAAGAAGAAGGAGAAGCTTGTTGTAAGAGTTTTCCCATCACACTGGAACCATCCTGTCCTGTATCTGCTGCATCTGGGACAGCATTCCTTGCGCGCTGCTGAGGATCTTGTCCTGGTGCGTGGCCGAAGAGATGCCTATCCTCGTCATGTCTCTGTTAGAGGGAGGGGAAAACAGAAAGAAGGAGTGATGAGAATGTCACCGGAAGCGTTTTTCTCCAAAGCGTTATGAAAACCAGACAAGCTAGCGCTTTATGACAGCGTGAGCGTTCTGTAAGGAGCTCCACGGGTTGTTCGAGCTAAACTGAAAAACTAGCATTTTTGCACCAAGTCATAGAGGTGTAATGTTTTTAGACCATATGTCAAGGAAATTATTACCCTCCCCCCATGCACACACACCACCACCACCACCACCTCCCCTTTTGTGCTGCTTTAAGAGCAAGCTTCCATTAATTCAATTCGATATATTTGTATAGCCTGTTTAACAATAGACATTGTCACAATGCTGCATAACAGATATCCGGATAGCAGTTTATATTTAGATCCCTAATGAGAAAGCCAGCGGCGACCGGGTTAGGAGAAGTTCCCCGAGACGACAACCTTGAGGCTCGACGCTAAGGATGCAAGGCTACTGTCCGATGCCTGATGGTTCTCGCGGGATGTTTGAACCGTGGGAAGACGCTCTAAGTCCTCCGTTTGCTAGTTTCACGTTTTTCTTTGACCGTTTCCAAGTGATCCAGTCACCCTGTCTCACTAATATCCACTCTCAAGCAACATATCACGCATGTTCACAGCCTGGACGTGGGCCCCGGTGCCAAATTTTCATGACTTACTCTTGCGTCATGTGCACCACCGCCTCAGGGGTGGTATAGCCGGCGGCAGTGAAGTTGTCACGGTAACGCTCCATGTTGATGGCCGTTAGCCAGTCAGACACGGTGCCCAGGGGAGAAGAGAATTCTGGACTGCTAGGCTCTAGAAGGGTGGTGTTGGGTCTGGAAAAGAGAGCAAATCACTGAAGTGTCATTTCGCCACTTGGGAAGTCTCCATTTTGAATTATACTTCCAGCTGCGTCTTGCAGCTGCGAAGTATTTTACTTCACAAAGTAAGTTACGACTTCACCGGGGCACATAACGGTTTATAACTGCACGCAACAGTCCTTAGTCACCACGACAGAGCTATTGTAATAAAAGCCCATCGAGCCGTGGCCAAAATTATTGGAACGGACAGTGATTTATAAATGTAAATGTAAAATAAGGATCCAGGGAGTTATTTAATGTTTCTCGATGAGCCAAATGCAATACCTTATAGTAAATTATGCAGAAAAATATATATTTAATTCGTTCCCATAATGAAACAAGCCTCCTTTTTACAGTAGTTCAAAAAGATTAAACCTAAAACAGCCTTAATATTTGAGCACAACGGTTCATTTCAACGCAGTAACGACGACCCGTTATGTTTACCGAAGACCTTTTTTTGATTAGAACATAACGGTTTATTCAGAAGTATACCTTGCTATTTCTCCTCCAGTCCTCTTTAGCGTATTAGGATTACGGATTAATTTGTCCAACATGTTGACGATCTGGCTAAACTTGGGTCTCTCGGCTCGTTCTTTTTGCCAGCAGTCCAGCATCAGTTGGTGTAGTGAGATGGGACAGTCCATTGGCGGGGGAAGCCTGTACCCCTCTTCAATCGCTTTTATGACCTGGAAAAGAAAGTGGGAGGAGATTAAAAGCAAATGGGGGGGGAGAAAGTTGAAAGGTCTGAGAAAGCCGAGGGAAGCGAAAGGTCGCAAACTGGCCTCTTTTCGCGTCTCTGAATCAGCATGCAAAAAAAAAACCCACTCGTCACTCACATCCTGGTTGCTCATGTCCCAATATGGCCGCTCGCCGTATGACATCACCTCCCACATGACGATCCCATAGCTCCACACGTCACTGGCTGAAGTGAACTTCCTGTACGCGATGGCCTCTGGCGCCGTCCAGCGAATGGGGATTTTTCCACCCTGCGATTGATAGGTTCCCATTATATCCTTTCAAGAGACACAACACGTGCGACGAGGTTAATCACACACACCCACGCTCACACACTCACGCATGCAAAACACTAGTGCGCTATGGGTTAGTAGCACAGAAAGCAACAGCTTGGCGCAGGCAGATTAACCACACAGGACATGGCAGCGTGGACCTTTTTTGTTTGTTTTTTTTTACTCAGCCCGAATAGTAATTTCGGCTTAGTTAGCCTTTATGAACTTACTCGTGTTGTATAAGCTGCGTCCGGATCTTCCTCCAGGACACGAGACATGCCGAAATCAGACACTTTACACACGAGGTTGCTGTTGACTAGAATGTTCCTGGCGGCTAGGTCACGGTGGACGTAGCTCATGTCCGAGAGATACTTCATTCCCGATGCAATTCCTCGTAGGATACCGACCAGCTGGATGACCGTGAAGCGGCCGTCATTTTTCTGCGCAGAAGGTGGCGGAAATAGGCAACTTTTTTTTTCCGTTCAAAAGACTTACAGCTGTTAGTGTTAATAATTTAAAGGTCAGGTTTAACGTTAGACTCACCCTCAGGAAGGCATCGAGGGAGCCGTTTTCCATGTACTCTGTGATGATCATTACGGGTTTGCCTGTGATGGGGGGAAAAAATAGCTTTCAGTTAACAAACTGCCCTTTTTTTGGACACAATTCGAAGGCTAGTCCAATTTTGCCTCCAGTTTTGCCTTGATGTCATTTTCACCCAAGCTAATTCAATATTGCTTGATAAAACCAATGATTTAGCTTTACTAGCATTGAGAAAACAACATGCTACCTTGGCCTCTAAGACATGCTACATGGTGAATTATCCTCACCTGAAAAAAGGCATAATCAAATGTAATTACAAATATCTTTAAAAAAAAATAACGTCACTAGATATCTTGTGAAGAAAATTTAGTCAGTTAGAAATTTGTCCCCATTAGCCTTCAGCAAAATGCTGAATGTTTGAAGCTTTCACTGTTAGCTATGCTACGTAGTGAGGAAACTGTATTGAAACATGTCTTGTTTCTGTTTCTTTATTTAAAAAAGTACCATTTTTTTCACAAAAATGCTAACGTTACATCTTGTGAAGAAAATCTAGTAGGGTTTAATTCAGTTAGCAATTAATCTCAACTAGCCTTCAGCAAAATGCTAATGTTTGAAGCTTTCCCTGTTAGTTAGCTATACCACATAGTGAGAAAACTGTATTAAAACACGTCCTTTAAAAAAAATAGGTTTTTTTTTTCATAAAAATGCTAATGTTACATCTTGTGAAGAAAATCTAGTCAGGTTTAGGTCAGTAACCATCCAGTTAGCAATTTATCCCCACTAGCCTAGAGCAAAATGCTAATGTTTGAAGCTTCCTGTTAGTTAGCTGTAACACATAGTGAGTAAACTGTATTAAAACATGTCCTTTAAAAAAAAGTAGCATTTTTTCCCCATAAAAATCCATCTTGTGAAGAAAATCTAGTAGGGTTTAATTCAGTTAGCCATTAATCTCAACCAGCCTTCAGCAAAATGCTAATGTTTCAAGATTTCACTGTTAGCTCTAGTGTAAATATATGGCTTAAGTTTAGCTAACAGTGCTACCCAGTGCTATATATGCTACATAATGAAGTGACTTTATTTAAAAAAAAAAAAAAAAAGACAAAATTTTAACGTTAGATCCTGGGAATAAAATCTAGTAGAGTTCAGTGTGCAGTGCATCCTCACCAGCTTTCGTTTGAAGCCAGTGTTTGAAACAAACCTAAACTCCATTTGGAAGTAATACAAAGCTTTTGCGGCTGTAATCCATCTTTCCCCGCTGCTTCTAACCTTCTCTTTCTTTTCTCTTCCTTCTACTCGCGCTTCTTTGCTAGCACTACTTCATAACTAGCAATCAACGGACCCATCTGCTCGACAAACACTACGTTGTCTCAGCCAAAGGCTCCACGGAGGCTGCTTCATGAATGGTAATCATCTCTGCCATGCATAGACAAAATGCAGACGAGAAAAAACTAATCAGAAACCTTGAGCAGAAAACCCCCCCAAAAACATCAACAACAACAACAAAAAAACGCACCATACGCACAATAAGCAGTTTTTCATTGTTTCGTTAGCTGTCTGGTTGCGTAAGAGTCTCCGGCGGAACTGCAAATGGAGAGAAAATGGGGGTTTGAATGAAGGAAAAGGGTTCGTATGTTGCTCAGAAAGTTCGTTGTGCTTTTGTTTAGTGCGCTTTGAGGCTTTGAGTGACACTTCCCAATCAAGAGCCTTCTTTTCTCACACTTGCTCTGTCTTATTTGCATAGGTGTTATTTCCCTTGCTTTTCTCTCGCTGTGCGTGTTTGTTTATCGAAGGCGTCCATTGCCGAGGGGCGATCGGACCTCCGTTGCGGAATCGCAAGCCCTCCTTTTCACTGAGACGGTGAACAGGGATGCTGATGGCTTTACAATGGATGACAATCACGCGCACACATGGGCTCTCCACCTATGAGAAATCATTATGGTGTAAAAGCTCCGGCTTCATTATGCAAATGCAATCTCGCGCTGTTGCATTTAGCACCGACGTGTTGCCGTGCCATCTCTGAATGCCTTCTTTAGGGACGGCTGGCATCTCCCACTCTCCCCTCTCTCGCTTGCTGTCTGTCTCAGGCCTGGGGGCATTTGGTGCTTATTTATTCAGGACTCTCGCAGTATCATTAGTGATTTAACACATTTAATTGGCCCTGTTGGAGATGGAAGGACCGCCATTATTCGCCGGCAGTAACAATCAGCTTGAGTCCTCTTTAGTCAGGCTACTTAAAAAAAAAAAAAACAACAACAAAAAAAACAAAACAAGGCCTCGCACCACCATCAATAAAACCAACAGCTCTCACAAGGCCAACTAGCCCGGAGTTAAAAGGGCCACTTTCAAGATGGAAGGGATGCTGAGCTAAACACCTTCCTGCTCTTGCTTTCGCCCTTGGTCGTGTCTTCTTTAACGCGTTACCCAGAGGCAGAGCATCTACCAGGCATCTCCTCAAATGCGGTTCAAGCCAACAGGCAAGCCGAAGCCTTGTTTCTTCTACACACTGAGAACTTTAACAGGAACCCATTGACCCATGCTTATCCATGCAGTCAGCCCATCATAAACTATAAAATCACGCAGATACAGGTCTACCATCTAACATCTGACATCAGAAAACATCACATCGGGATGGACGTCTACGCTACATGTAGAATCCGAGCTTCCTTCAGGTCCGATGCTTTCTGAGTTGCATTTCTGCTCGCCGCGGTTGTGTAGGGCAGTTTTGAGTTCCTAGAGCCTCTGGGTTAGTCCAAGACCAGCCTTGCTTTTCTACTGACCTCTGAAAAACAGGAAATGGGAACTTGCTGCAGGTAAGAGGTAACGTTGGGAGTGTGGAACTGAAGAGCTGTCAGACCACACGCGTTATAGGATTGGTCTGCGGAATGAATCTCACTCACGCGCTCACTCATCTTCTGGGGCTTAATTCTGTTCAGGGTTGTGGGGGGAAGCTGGAGTCTATCCCAGCTGACTTTGGGCGAGAGGTGGGGAACACCCTGGGCAGGTCGCCGGTCTACCGTAGGGCGACACACAGAGACAGACAACCATTCACACTCACATTCACACCTACGAGCAATTCAGAGTTGCCAATTAGCCTAATCCCCTCTGTGCATGCCTTTGGACTGTGGGAGGAAACCGGAGTACCCAGAGGAAACCCACGCAGACATGGGGAGAACATGCAGACTCCACCCTGGGGATCGAACCCAGGACTTTCTTGCTGTGACGTGCCGTCCAGCTCTATGGACGGATCAAACCAATCGATTTTTTGTGCTATGACTTGTTTGCCTAGAAGTGAGAAAATCTCAATCTCAGGGTGGTCTTGTGCTTTTGTAGCCAATCCTCCCCGAGGTCTGATGCATTCTGAAATGCTTTTCTGCTCACCACGTTTGTAAAGAGTGGTTGTTTGAGAATCGAGACTCTTTCACATGTGGCACTTTCGCCGGATACGGGTTTCCGTGAAATGCATTAGTGTTGAAAAAAAAAAGTAAAAAAAATTGACTGGCTACTTGTCCCACCTTACCGTAGTGCGAACGTTGGGACATCTAGGAAGAATTCCTCAGCGGGAAACCCTGATCTCCACAAAGATCCCATCCTCTTTATGAGTACAGTGGCCGTTCTAGAATATCCACTCAGCGTACTGTATGTACTCTAAAAGTGCTACTCGGGCAAAAAATAAAACGCATGAATCAAACGTATACCAACTGTCTATTATTTGTACAAATATAACCAGCTCAGTAGGACTCATGGCAGGGAACAGACGTCAAAACCTTCTTGCTTAATTCACATATGCAGGCAGATACTTTCAATCAACGCAGCGATACTAAAAGTTGTGATGTGATACCTGCCAGTCTGCCAAGATTCCAGGGCTGGCAAAGAAGCAGCCACTGGAAAAGACAAGCATGATTTTCATCAAGGTGGAAAAAAAGGGAGTATGTAACAGAGTATGTAGTTTTATATATCTTTTTTTTTGTATTTAAGCTGGACGCCAAGTGGTGATTACGATTCACTGGGTAATTTAGAACGTGGAGCAGGAGAACAGCACTCAAGAGGGGATTTTCGATGCCAAGCACCAATCCAAACCTTGTGAAAGAGAATAAAAAGAAAAGAAAAAAAAAAAAAGCCTGAACTGTCGGCCGAGCAAACCGATTTCCAGTAGTGCGCAAAGCGAGGGCTTGAAATGCCTCCGAGGCTCACACGGGTCTCGAGGATTAGATTTAGACCCGGGTTTTCTGCCGCTTCGTCCAACTCTACTCACATTTAGTGACGACTCCCTCGAGGCGGATGATGTTGGGGTGATCGAACTGGCCCATGATGCTGGCCTCGCTCAGGAAGTCGCGTCTTTGCTTCTCGGTGTATCCGGCTTTGAGGGTTTTGATGGCCACGCAGATCTCTCGTTTCCCCGGCATCTTCAGGCGCCCGCTACACACTTCGCCGAACTCGCCTGACACGATACACACGCCACACACAACACACGAGTTATATAACCGTGTCACAGTACGCTGTTATTTATTTATTTATTTATTTATTTAAAGACTCTGGTGTATTATTTATTTATTTGTATTTGTTTTCCGCAGGGACTGTTTGGCGGCAAATAAAGCGATCGGGACATTGTGAACTCTGAATGGGACGCAGCCGGAGGGCTTCTTACCGATGCCGATGACCTTTTCGATCTTAATGCAGGAGGCGTCGATCTCTTTGGCGAATTCGCGCACGGCCTGGTTGGGGTCCTCGTACGTGAAAGGGTCCACATAGATCCGCACCCCTGTGGGTGGATGGATGGATAGAGAGAGAGAAACAGAGTGAGAGAGAGAGGCAGAAATGAATTCAAGAGCTAACAGTAGTGCAGGCAAAAACACAACAAATGGGAGACATCTGTTTTCTATTCACGCCACACTTTTTATATATATTTTTTTCCTTTTTCTTTTTGCAAGCTCCTGTCAACACTCGTTTCTGCATCCTCTTTGTTCCTTTTTACTCATCTTCGCCTGGCTAACTCAATGCGTGTTAGTGTGTGTGTGTGTGTGTGTGTGTGTGTGTGTGTGTGGATACGTTAAGTCGACTTATTACCTGGATGTAGGTGTTTCTCTTCATCAGAATCCTGCTTGGCTTTGCTGTATTTACTCCTCCTGGGCGAAAGAAAAAAGAGAGAGAGACCCGAGCGTGATTTTTCTGACAGAAATCTCAAACTCATCGCTCGTGTGTGCGTCTGTGTGTGTGAGTTTTTACATATTGTCAGCCAGCCAGGCCGTGACGCCAAAGTTCTCCAAGCAGAGAAACAAAAAATGAGTGCGAGACACAGCGAGAGAGCTGCAGGAAGGGGCTGAAACGGTCAACCCCATCCAAACACACGCTCCCTCCCCATGACTGATTCTCCTCTTTCCCTCAAAGCTCCAGGGTCACCTGGTCTACGCGGCAGGAGTTCCAATACACACACACACACCCGCACGCATACATACACACCCCGCTGAGCGCGGGGTCACCTGGGCGAGTCGAATCAACCTTTTCAGGAATGCGTCTGTGTTGTTATTGTTTCTTCGCTGCAGCCCGGCGTTGACAAAAGCCCCCCTGAGGTGGGCGGGAGAGATGGAGAGAAAGAGGAAGGGTGTGTGTTTGTGTGTGTAAGAGAGAGGGAGAGAAACAGAGAAAGAGAGAGAGCGAGACAGTATGTGAGGACAGAGAGGGAGGGAAGAGCCACAGGTAGAACAGGAGAAGGAGGAGGCCAGGCTTTTATGCCTGAACGCTTCGGTGTGGCCTGAAATAGCCTCGTTTCTGGATATTTGTGTGTGTGTGTGTGTGTGTGTGTGTGCGTGTGTGAAAACAATCCAAGAAACGTGTCGTTCTTTAATTAATAATGAAAATGTACACACTGGCAAATCGCCATACCGTACCAGGACTCAAACACTGCTGAAAATCATCATAATAGACTTCAGGGCACTAACAGTTTCAACCCCGTGTCACGTCAGGCCGCATCACGCCACCTCGGCGTTGATTATTTTCCTACACCAACACGCCCCTGAGAGCGTTATACCTCTGTTAATATATGTCAAGATTCTTCTTTTGTTCTTTTTTCTCCCAAAATAGTGCTAATAATAATAATAACAAGAATAAAGTCAATATCAGGTGCTGGTTGCTAAGCAACGAGTGCATATTTCAATGTTGCATTCTTTATTTTTTTTCATTTTTTTTTATATTTTTTTTTTCCGGTAGTGATGTGCTCACTCGTTTCTTTTCCCCATCCCCATCATGTCGACCCTCCCAAAAGAAAGGGTGAGAAAAGGAAAAAACAAACAGTAAAGGTGTTATCTTTTTTTTTTTTTTTTTGGAAAAGGGACAATGTCAGGAAGCATCTAGAGGCAGCCTTTTTTCAGAAACAAAGAGCCCATTCATTTGGGATGTGATTGGAATTCGGGCCACGGGTGATTATCGCAGGTGATAATCGCTCCAGCGTCGATCTTGGAAAGGAAAGGAAAAGCTTAGGGAACGTGAGCTTTTCGTCAAGACACTTTCATTTTAAAAAAAAAGAAAAAATCTATTTATTTATTTATTTACTTAAAAAAAAAAAAAAAAAAAAAAACGGAAAATGGAGTGTATGTGGGATGCGGCGGCGGTGACATTTTACCCGTGGGAGCTCTGACAGAAAGATGACATCTGTGAAGAGATACGTTCTGACGGGCTGAGACGAAGGAAAGGTGACCTGCGGAATACCAACGAGGGAGAAGGCGACGTACCTGCGTCCGATGACGAAGACGGCGATGAAGATGAGCAGCAGGACCACGCTGCCGATAACGGAGACCAGGAGAACCGTGGAGTTCGCGCCGTCGCCGATAATAGGAGAAGGAACTGGGGTTGGAGATGGGGTGAAACAAGAAGAACAAAATCAACCCTTGTGCAAGATCGTTAAGATGTTAAGATTGCATAGACATAACTAAACAAAACAAAACAAAACAAACCAAACAACAGTTTCTTGATACGATTTTATCTGAGTTTTTTTTTTTTAACTCTCTCAGCCATTTTCTTTGTCCTTTCAAAAAAAAAAAAAAAAGCCCTGAGCCCACAAAGCCCTATCTGTTTGAAAAGCAGTCTGTAATTATAGACACATCAGCCAGTTTCTTGGTTTCAGAGAAAGAAAACACACACACACACACACACACACACACACACACACACACACACACACACACACACACACACACAAAAGCCTGAAACTTGACACTCGCATCTTTGTGGTAAGAAAGAAACTGCAAAGTTTGTTAGTTTACCCCCGCCAAAACAAGAAAATGATTTAAAAAGAAAACACACCTGAGTTGGTCATGAATTCGAAAGGGGTGCTGAATTCTCCGTAACCGGCCGCCGTGCGGGCTCGTACGTGGAACACGTAAGAGGTGAGCGGACTCAGGCCTTTGATATCGGCGCTGCGGGACGCCGTCTTCGTGATGCGATAGCTGCGTTCGTTCTGATCCTGATTACACACACACACACACACACACACAAATTAGAGAAGAAAGAAACTGCCGATCAGAACAATGACGTCAAATGCAAATGTTTTAGTTTGTTAGTAGCATGAAGGCTATTTACATAAACATGCGATGAGAGAAAATCAGAGTTTTTTGGTTTTTTTTTTTTTTGGCGTTTCTTATTTCCATAGGAAATTCAACACTTGTCAATGTTTAAAAACAAAAACAAAAACAAAAAAATAATAATAAACACCATTTTGAAGTTTGGGTTGGCGTCTAGCTATGGGTGCGTTGATAACAGTCGTAAATGAAATGGACGTACATCCGAATGGCATAAACCATCGTAATGAGGTGACCGGAAATCACAGTATGGAGATACCGTGACACGAAGGGATTGTGGGCGGGGCTTTTCAGCTTTTCAAAAAAGAAAAAAAGGAATCTCAAATCTGAAATGTTCTCAATTGACGCCAGCGGCCGTGTTTACCTGTAGCGTCTTGTCTAAAGTGTCTCCGAACAGAACGGACCCACGTGATCAGCCGCTTTGTGCGCTAGGGAAAAGAAAGCACGGGCCTGGTTTCTGTAGGGGAAACCACAAACCACAATTTTTGACGAATAAAAAAAACCCAAAACAAAACAAAACTGTCTATTGTTTGCGCTCCCTCCCATGGGTGTAACCGGAATTTGCTTGAGGAGAAATCCCCAGAGCTTTCCTCTCCTCTGCGTTCAAACCACAGTGGTACTTGCAAATCTGTACCAAAGTAAGCAAAGCCGGTGAGATTCCTTTTTTGTTTTTTTTCCCCTCCATGTCCCCTAATGCTTGGGTTGTAGCTGTTGGAGCGTAACGTAAGCCTCTGGCTTTGGGTTTATGAGGAATTTTTCTGCGTAATCTCTCAATCAATCACTCTTCCCGGCTCTCGACTATTCTTCGTCGTCACGTATCCCACATGGTTCTCTTCGTTCCCCCCGCGTCTTGCTATGAACGTGAGAGTGAAGGTGATGATGATCATGGTGATGGGTTATGATCCTAGGCTGCGGTTCCCATGCCACCCTACTCACCTTCTCGTAGTACTTGACCTCGTACTCCAGGATGACGCCGTTGGCCCTCTCGGGCTGCTGCCACGCCAGCGACACGCCGTGCCGGGTGATGTCCTTGGCCTGGATGGAGGTAACCGGAGAGGGAGCTGGAGAAGATGAAAAGAATAATAACATGGAGTGAAATAAATAACGTGGAGAACGGGTTTAGAAAGCTAGGTAGCACTAACCAAAGAATTTGAAGCACGACCGTTTTAATATCGGGTCCGTACCTGGGGATGAAAATAACCTTGATCTTAGTTTTGGAGATCCCAGGAAGCTATAAATGGAACGAAGATGCATTGGACCGATGCCACCAATGGCCATAGGCCAAAAATTGTGGAATCACAAACATTACCCTTTAACTCTTGACTGATTTCTACTTGGGACAGACGATGAGTTTGTTTAAAAGATAACCCAAGCTACCAAGCATCACCACAACATATTGAGATATGTTTACGTTATCGCGCCGAGACGGGGACGAAAACCCTTTTGGAGTGTCACGTAACGGCAGCAGCTGATCGATGCCGGTTTCGTGTTCCCTCCATGCAGGATGCTCTCGCCAAGGCGCCCGTTATAACAGCACGCCGGCTCGGTTTTCCCGGAGATAAAGGCGGCGACCGGCGAGCTTTTTTATTTTCCTTCGTAGCCAGACTTTATTATTGGAAGCCAGTCTGCTGTAATCTATATAGCTTTAAATCCACATTCCAGAGACCGTGCAAGATCAAGCTGAGGCTTACAGCCTTTCATTTGGCTGAATGGCTGCACACAGAGGAATGGAAGCTGATTTGGAAGTGAGGCTCATAAAAAAAAAAAAAAAAAGAAAAAGAAAGAAAGCAAAAAAAAAAAAAGACAAAAACAAAAAAGCCCAGTGGAGTCCGTGTGTTGGAAATGCTCGACGCGTGATCTGGTAAAGCGCACACATGGACAGGTGTGTCTGCCATTAACGAGACACAAACATACACCGCGGCTTCACCGAGCTGGAATTAAACACCTTGTAAAAGCTTAACCACCCAACCCTAGCAAACCAGGCATCCCACGCACACTCAGTTTATTGTCAGAGTAATCGCTTTTGACGTTCACGCGGCTAGTCGTGATGAGATACTTGTTCCGAAATTTCGTTTTTCCATATTTGGGGCGAAAACTCCAAGCGCTTGTACGACGCATGCTACGCATCAGCCTCGCACCTAATCATGTGAGAACATTACCCTGGTATTCGGTGATGTCATACGGCCGTGTATCCACACAAGTGCATTATATGATGTGTGAGGACATTTAAAGCGGTCTTATTATCGTATATAAACACACGCACACTCTGAGCTGCTAGCTGTTAAACTGGGCTAGCTAATAAACCCGTTACTTCATGAAAAGCAGAGTAGTTTAGCTACTTGATGGCGTATGCAGATTACACTTAACAGAAAATAAACAAAAACAAACAAACAAAAAAGGCAACTAGAAACACGACAGTCCAAGATGCTGATACAGGAAATTCAATCAGCCGACCAATCCGGATCGAGGATGGTCCCTGCGATGCGAAGAACTTACGCTAAGATATTTTGACGTTTCCAAAAGCAATCAAGTCAAATGGTGGATTTGGGGCACTCACCGGCCTGGTTGGTGGTGACGGTGACTGAGGCGGCCTGATCAGGCCCGGGGCTTTGCGGCGACACTCCGTTGACGGCCCACACCTGGAAGGTGTAGTTGGTGTGCGCCTGGAGCTCGTTGATGGACACGCGCGTGGTCCGTAAGCTGAGCTGCTGCGGCGTGTAGTGGACCCCGCCGCCGCACGGCTCGCACCTCTGTCCGTCTGGGCCGCACCGCTTACACACGACGTTGTAAGTAAGATCCTGTCTTCCGCCGGAAAACGCCGGCGCCGACCACTCCAGGTTCACCGACGTCTCGTTAACGTTGGAGATGAGGTGCTGCGGGGCGGACGGTGGCTCTGGTGGAGCAAAGCGAGCAGTTGATTAGACTACGATGCGAACGGGAGAGCATGTCGCTTTAGGGACAAATAGAGCGCGCTGCACAAATAAATAAATAAATAAATAAATGAAGGAAAAACCACGACACAAAACCCGCATCCGATTCCCCGTGGTAGTTAGAAAATCGTTACGAGTTGCGAAAATGGCACTAAAGGCATTCAAAGCATGCAGGGGTTCAGTAACTTTATGATATCTAATGTGCATCATTTAGGTGTTTTTCTTTTCTTTCTTTTTTTTTTTTTTTACTTCGTCGTCTAACCCGAAAGCGAGGATTCGGTTCGTTATAATATGCCAAATTAGATGAGGGGGTGTTCCAATATTAACGCACATATCCTCTATTTGATCATTTCTATTGTCATTCCTGTGAATCTATCAAACTACAACAACAAGATCTTTTTATTTTGGGTCATGGAACAATGAGCGGTGATCAAAGTCGTTGCAAATTTTGCACATTTAGGTCAGTGTTTATTCAGCGCTGGGAAAAATGAGAGACAGGAAGAAGTGAGCACACAAACCCACACAATCCCATGCCCTTTTTATTTCGTGTGTGTGTTTCTGTAAACCGGGCGCTGCTGAATTTAGGCATAATTACATTTATGACAAACCATCGCCGCAGGCATTCCCCTCCGTTTGCTGTGTGTGTGTGTGTGTGTGTGTGTGTGTGTGTGTGTGTGTGTGTGTGTGTGTGTGTGTGTGTGTGTGTG
>JAQLOM010000001.1:19960025-19973620 GCA_030068315.1 Chrysichthys thysi
CACACACACACACACACACACACACACACACACACACACACACACACACACACACACACACACACACATTCACAAACCCTAGAATGAGATGATGCCACATGTTTCAGTTTTCCTCCAGGCCTGGAGCCTCTCGCGTTTCCAATCAGCCAAGCTATAATCAAAATGCATCTAATAAACTCTCTTTTTATAACACTCAAAGAAAAAAAATGTGGCTGAGGAAAAAAAAATTAAATATTATGAAACATTATGATTCGAAATATTAGAACCGCTTGGCTGCTCTCCCAGAAACGAACTACAAAGACGCGGAGAAGGAATCTGGGCTTTGTTTGCCGTAACACTTGTTTTGTTCCTTTCGGGAGGAACAATGCGATACTGAATACTGAAGTAACAAGAAACACACACTACTACAGGTCTCCTGACTCATACACTCATTCACACACACACACACACACACACACACACACACACTGGCTAAGTCTGCTTGGTGTAGAGAAAGTGTGGGTTCAGGGTTAGCACGCTTAGCTCTGTTAATGGCTAACACACTTGTGGCAGTTTTATGACATTGGCTTATCCTTTATCCTTCTTTAGCCATGATACAGGAGGGTTAAGGTACCATACCACACACACACACACACACACACACACACACACACACACACACACACACACACAGCGTTTCCTTCACCTGTCAGTGTAATATGACCAGTCCAGGCTCAGAAACACATTCACACACTTCATTACGAGAGTCTATAGATACAACATTTAGCACGTAGCTAAATAAAAATACAAATAGAAAACAAAGGAAAACACTAGCTGGCTAAGTAGCAAATAAATCTTCTCACACACACACACACACACACACAGCCAGAACCTCTGGCTTAATGTTTGAGTGTTATTTCATTATACATCAAATCATGTGCGAAGCCTAAATTTGTAAAGTTTTGTAGCATTTATGGTCGATTTCATCCAGAAGCTAAACACAGTACTATGCTAGCTGTTTCATTTTATTTTTGCTAGCTATGCGTGCTGTTCACGTTTTTAATTAATTTATTTACTTTTTGCCTTTGTATTGACTCGGGTTGGATTATTTTATTCATGTTCCTCATGCTAGCTAGTTACTGTTCCCACTAGTTCGAATGACTACTCCCAAACCAACAAATAAATAAATAATAGTAATAATATTTATATCTGTTCCACTGTTGCCTGAATCACTATGCTAATTCCTCCTCAGTTTGCTAATACACCCAAGCACGGCACAGAACAGACCGAAGGAGGCGATAATTATCATCCCTTCTGTCTGGTGTGTGAACTGATTAGCTCATTGATCGACTCACTCTCAATTTTCGCTTAATAATTACGTTTGCATGGACTGATTGAAATTAGACAAGGCCCTGTGCCGTGTCTGCTAACTCAGCTAAGTGTGTGTGTGTGTGTGTGTGTGTGGGGTTGATGCTGATTGATCTGGCTTTAGCCCTGGTGAGACTCATCCGTCACCGGCGAGCCATCCCTGCTGTCAGAGGATCTAAAGCTTTAATCCACAGGTATTCACTTATTCGTTCATTCGTCTCCTCCCCGCCGCTCTTCCTCCCTCGCTTTCTTCCTCTGTTTCTCTTTTTTCCGACCTGAAAACGCCCGACGTCTCTCACACATCAAGATGGAACCAAATATGAATATGTGATTCATGCTGTGAACAGATACGAGCTTAGATATGGTGAAACGAAAGGTGAACTGGGAGATCCGTGTCTGGCACGGCGTCAGGTAAAGTTTCGAGGTAAAGCCGGGAAAATCTCCAGACGCGGAAAGGACAAAGCAATAACCTTCACGCGCCACACGCGGGACCGCATCATTGGCCATCTGTGCTATGTGTGTCCTGATGAGTTTGTTCGTTATGAAAGTCCCAGAGGAGACGAAGAGAACGGCGGAGTGTATAAAGCAACCCCAATGGCTATGGACTTCATATGGAATCGCAAACACTTCCCAGCCTGGGGTCTGGAGCTGATGGACAAGAGGCCCTCCTCCACACACACACACACACACACACACACACACACACACACACACACACACACACACACACACACCGAGTGATTGACTGAAAGCTGGAGGAATGTCTCGACCCAGCAGGGGGTTGAACTGCAGCAGGTGACAGGAGAAAAAGGAGGTAAGCGGCTTCGGCTCATTGTCTTTCCCTCTATGAGTGATCGACGCAGCTGTGGCGGCGCATGCATTTCACCAGAGACGGCCATCTCACGTTCCTCCCAACTCATTCGCAGCTCTTTGACGTGTTTTCGTCCGCGGTATCAAAGAAGCGAAAGCCTAATTTCCACTCGTTTCTCCTCACACTCTCTCCGTCTCCCTCCTCCCTTGGAGTGCTCTGTCTCTCCCTTGAACGTTCGTATTGGTAATTGCTTTGTTCCATTGGACAGTATGCTTTTAGTGCATTTCCCCCAACCTTTTGGGGAGGGGATTTTTGCAAACAAAATGGCTGCTACTGTATATCTGGCATTTTTCGTTTTCTTTTTCAGAAGATGAGCACAGCAGATCGCAGCAAAGGAGCATACGTCTGTGGTCGCCTTGACGTGCTCGAAAGTTTGCAAAAAAATAAACAAAAACAAACCAACAAAAAAAAAAATGGATGCCTCTTAACAGTCTAACTAGCTAAACATTCGGTTGTGTTAGAACTTAAACAAACTAATACGCGAGGGAGAATCAAGAGCTAAAGGCGGTTTTTACACTACACGATCACCCGGAAAGCAAAAGACATTCCAAGCATGGAGTGCAGACATCTCCAGCGAAGAAGAAACTCAAAAGTCAGTCCTCCCCCCAAGAAAATCATCTTAACGTTCTTTTGGGACATGAAGGTTCCTATTCTGGGGCATTTCCAAGCGCATGGGCAAACAGTGAACAGTGTAAATTCCTGTACATTGCTGCGAAATGACCTTAAACCTGCAATTCGCTGCAAAAGAAGAGGAACGCTGTCCAAAACAGTCTCGCCGCACCATGACAATGTACGTCCTCATACAGCAGCAGGGACAGTAGAGACAGCGCGACAGCTCGGGTTCCGATGTCTCCCGCGTCCTCCTTACAGCCCGGATCTGGTGCTGACCCATTATCACATCTTTGGTCCCCTGAAGGAGGCGCTGCACGGTCACAGATTCACCTCTGATGATGAAGTAAAGGAAGCGGGGCTCACCTGGTTTCGGGAGCAGAAGAAATCTTCTTCTCTGCAGGAATCCAGAAACTAGATGGACCCTTCGACAAATACGCCGTCTTGCATGGGGACTATGTGGAAAAGTGACGTGTTCAGTTTCTCACAGTTACGGTACTTCTGTTAAAGCTGTTACACGTGTTTTGCCTTCATTGTTTGATTCTCTGTCATATTTCCGAGCTAAGCAGAGATCTTCTTTGTTTTTTTCCTAGTCGGAGGTCAGAGTTCGCAGCAGTTCACTGGTTTGTTTCCACTTTGGTGAAACGGGTTTCCTACATTTCTACAAGGGATCTGTCCGCTCCATCAACGTGGCATCGTACGCGCCGTCTTGTAGATCTAGCCACATTTCTGCGTCGTCTAAACCCCAGCGTTTGTGTTATCCCATATTTGTGAGAGTGGTGATTTCTTTTTGTCCTGTCGCCTACCATTGTAACCGCGCCAACAATAACAATTTCAGGAAGAACCAAACAACAAATCCTACCCACACCGTAAACATTTAACGTGCTTCACGATGCAGTTTTCCTTTAACAACCCACCGTACACACAATCCACAATCTGAAATCTCCACTTCATATCCACTAGTACATTACAAACAGGTCTCTCTCGACCCCCCCCCTTTTTTTCTCTCCCCTGCAGCGTATGTATTAGTAGAGCACCTTTCCTACAGTAGGTCGCGCTGAGTGCCATTGAATGGAGAGGCCTGTGTGTGTTAGCGCCAGGCAGAGAGAGAGAAATCGAGGCAGAGAGAAGGGCCCTATTGATTCAGCGGGCTTTTGACATGCTAATGTTCTCACTGTCAGCTTCGGTCCCCCTCTAGCTAAGGGCCTTCAAAGAGCGCCAGCTTCACAAAGCAAAGTGTGTGCGTGCTTGCGTGTGTGTATATAGTGAGCTAGGCACTGAATAGACATCCTCGCTTTGCGCCTAGCTCCTGCCTCCGCAGCATCTCGGGCTGGATGCAGAGAAACGGAGCGAACGAGTAGCACCGAGCCAAAGCATACCAGAAACTGGTGAGCACCACTGGCATGGAGAACGCCTTCATGTGTTTTTAATGATATGGTTTTTGAGTCTCGCTCCAGCACATACGGAAGTGACCAAATATTGACACAACGGCCTCTGAGATGTTACTAGCATACGTGTGTGTGGGTTATATATATATATAATAGGTGTTGAGAGAGGTGCTCTCTGATTAATGTCCGTCTCCAAATTCAAAGTGCTAAAGCGTCAACGCCAGGGGGCCGCGACGACTGACTTACAATCCGTCAACTCTGGCATTCAGACTTCATTTTGGGAGCACGCATTTAAATCAAACGTGACGTGTACGCTCAGACGAAGTGCTCGTTATGTCTGACTGCAGACATAAAACAAGTCGTCTGTTCGTTCCGTTCCTGGTTGCACATCTGGAACAACCTGTGGCAATCTTGTTAACGATCAGCCATACGAATGTGCTAATTATACAGGACACCAGACTGGTTCCCATGGTGGGCAACGCATCCTATGATGCTAGAGCATCCGCTTGACGGCGACACTGCCTTCAAACTAACCTCAGAGCGACGTTTTCGGAGATATTTTCACGCACGGAGAGGTTCATTGCTAACGCCGTGAGCTGAAATGGACACAACATGGAACAAGACGGGATTTATGTTTTCAGCCAACATTGCTAAGAAGAAAATCTTACCTGGGAAAACTTTAGTGTTGTTGTCTAGCACTTTCTACTTTTGACCCAACCTTCCTTGTTTCTCCTGGCTCACAGCTCATGTATCCGCCTATATACGGTTGGCAAGACGTGAACTCGCAACCAGAAGTGAATGGGCTATTCTCATACACATGAGAATACACATTCACATTTCCCTGTATCTCCATAGCAAGGGCTCAAAAATCCTAAATGCTCCAGCTAAACCATCTATGGACCTTTAGCATCTGTATTCCCGAGACATCCAAAAACATTGTCTCTTCACCCTACCAAAGCCGTAAAAAGTCATAACTAATTGCTTCCAATGCCAAACTAAGTGGTTGTGTCCAGTTATTTTGTTTGAAAGGGCTGTTGGTTTGAAAGGGCTTGAATCCACTCCAGTATCTTAAGGTAAAGGAACAAACCCATTGAGTTCAGCCTGGGGGACTTCAAGCCCACCATACCTCCGACTCTCCAAATAATTACAAGTATTAATGCCTATTGTTCAGGCAGCTAGGCGAGCCCTCGGGCATAATTACCGCGATTACGCCGCATTGTGGAAACAAGGCTGCCGGCCCTTAAATAATCCCATTACTCAATCCATCTTTTCATCCGGCCGCCGCTCTTACGGCCGCACTCTGAGCTAATTGACATCTGTTAACTGACGTCCTATCAGATCTCGGATAAACAGACTGGGAGGGAGCCTTCCCCAGGCCACTTCAGTCAAGAATCCCCGTCCCCGAGCGAGGAAAATATGAGCCAATGTTTCGCATAGTTTTCCCACAGGACAGCGAGTTAAAGGGATATTTCTCTCCAAAGCAATCGAATGAATGAAAGCTAGCGGGGATCATATGGCATGGCTGGAACGGCACGAGAGCAGAATGCACGTTTTCATATCCTGATACAATCTTAAGACAATACATAAGTATACTTTACATATGTCTCAGAATTGCAAGTAGAGCTCCGTGTCAAGGTAAATGAGAAATAAATAAACGTAGCGTGCAGAAGTAAATTTTGCAATTTAAGAGTGAAAAAAAGGGGGGGGGGCAAACACAGTGTTTTAACGTAAACGTGGTTGCTAAATATATTGACATTTTAACGTAAACGTATGAGCTCCGTAGCAATAAACAGCAATTCCCTCACCTCACCTCACCTCAAATCCCTCCATTCTGACACTGGAGACTCCTTCCATGAATGTTAAATAAGCATCACCTTCCAAAAATGTCCACCACAGAGGTCTCTGTCCAAGTTGCTACTATATAAACAATATATAAAAATATTAACCTTGCACTTGAATTAGTATCAGCAGTATAGCTCCTGTTATAAAAAATTTACGTTTTTGACCAATCAGAATCGAGAATTCAACAGCAACGCCGCAAGAGAACAACTTAACTGCAAATCAATCGATACTTCTTAGCAAGTGTCAAGTATTCTGCACCTCAGTGCAATACTAGCTAGCCTTCGTTTTCCTCCATAGCGTTTCCATAGCATGTCTTTGTAAGAATACGTGTTAGTTCGCTTTCACTGTTTATTGGCTCGAGTGTTTATGTTGAAACAGAACTTGAGAGAATTGGACAAAGAGTCTCCTTCAAATCCAGCCTTTTTTTTTTTCCTCCCATCTTGCCATGAACCGGTCTAGTGTTTACACAGAGTAGATTTACCAAATGGTACTTGGATTTCATTTGTGTCATTTGTCATCATAAATCAAGCTATGACGCCTTTCCAAATGCTTCATTAGCGGAACAAAACAAGCGCATTCACCGAGTCCCACAATCCATCTGGTGCGTTTGTCTGAAGAAATGTTGGCACCGGCCTAATCAAAACCAAAGACAAAGGCGCTCGGCGGCGATGCCGACTGTCAAGTTTAATCTGCCCTACATTTAAATCACCGGGGCAGCAACTTAACGTAGAAAGGGGGCGGTTTTAGTTTTTCTCCGGATCACCCGCTGTCGTTCTCATCCCTGCCCGATGCTCACTCAAGTGACCTCTGACCCTCCTGGATGGAGGCCAGCTTTTTAGAAAGCGGGAAATTACTAACTGCTCGGCGCTACCCATTGGGAAGTGTTGTCTGGCAATGTTACTGGTGGTGGTGGTGCTGACGGACACCTTGTCAAATGAACATCAGCGGGTTCTGGTTTTGAAATATCCAGGGTTAACAGGCAAGGACGAGGGGAGAGGGAGTCAAGCCACCAGTCAATACACCTCACGCACAGGAGCAGCAAGTCAATGGGAAACAAAGCCTTGAATATGAGGCTACTCTGCGGGAGCCGGATTATGGAATTGTGCTTCGTCAACACCTACACAAATATTCCAGAGGTGGAAGTGGAAGTTTCTCATTGCATGGTAGTACTAGTACATGGTAGTACATGGTGGTACCATTACATGGTAGTGTCAAGACTTAAGCAAGGTACTCACAGGACTTTATTTTAAAGCTACCCGAAGGAGCTAGCTGTAAAAATGTAGCGAGTTGGGTAAACGGAATTAAGTCTGGGGTGTTTTTTTTTTCCTGTCTCAGTAACTGTGGACACTCGGAAACCCATCATCCATCAGCCCCTTGACAAGTGAAGGGCTGGGAGTTGTCAGGGGCATTTCCAAGCATGAGCAACCAACCAAGATCAACAGCATGGGGTCAAGGAGAATGCATACACACACACACACACACACACACACACACACACACACACACACACACTGTCGCTCACGGCAAACAACAGGAACTTTGACAGTGACGAGCACTCAGATTGAAGCATAGCTAGGAAGGAGGCTAAATTCCGCGTGTCACATTCAGAAATCAGGCGAATCCTATTCAGATCAGAGCATGTAATGCGAGACAGTTAGCTATCTCATTTAAATTTAAATGTCGCAATGAGTCCAGACTGCCTGCTGCATTGCAAAAAAAGAAGAAAAGAAAAAAGGAAAGAACGCCTCCTCTTCTGCCTGTCTCTCTTTCTCTCAGAACGCTATTGTGTGGAACAGATGCAAGTTTGCTGCCTTTGCATTTTACCTACAAAAATATGCAAATGGCGTATCGCTTTGATATCAAAGACCACCCCCTCGTTTCCTTCTTTCTTTCTTTCTTTCTTTCCCCTTCTCTCATTTCTACCCAAGACAGCTGACGGCCCATTCACTGTCCAGCGCAGAAGCCCTGGATGCACAACTGAAGGGGATCGTGACAGGAATCAACATATGCGCGCGCCATCAAAAGCGCAGGGAAAAAGGGGACGGAAGTAATGAATATTCATAATGGGAAGCATTTGCGGTGGATGAAGGCTATTGTCTGCTGGGGGGAAAAAAAAAACAGTTACAACAAGACCCAGCTGAGGCCCATGATGAACCCCACACACCTGCTCATAATTATGACAGGATTGAGATAAACACGCTAGCTTTGTGTAATTAGATGGACATGGCACTAGCACGCGCACACACACAAAAATATGGACTACTCAGCTTCCCCTTGTTCATTAAGTACACTAGTTTGGTCAAGGTGTGATTAAATCTTCAGTCCTGCCATGGTCGGTTGATAGGGTTCACACCGTACAGTATCTTCTACAGGCGGTTTACATTTTGGCCGTGCTTTCTCAAAAACAGGACTCAATGTCCATTTTCCAAAAGGAATAAAAAAATAAATGAATCAGCCTCGGCTTTTCAATATCAAGCACACAAAGGGCAGTTTTCTCATTACACCAAAGCCTAGAACTTCATCTTGGCCAAAATGTCAAACTCATACCGCCTCCGACTGCCACAGGTCCTCTTTCCATAACTATTCTGAGTTTCTTTTGTTTGTTTGTTTGTTTGATTTTTTAGAATATTCGTCCCTACCTGGGTCGGCAGAATGCCTCTTGGTCCTTATCACGTTGCTAGCCGGAATAGATACGCTGTAAGACTTGAGAAACTCACGCCAATGGGTTGAAAGGACTGATTTCTTTCGTTCCCTCGCTCACTTGGACAAAAGATGCGAGGATATCCCATGTCCTTCTCCTGCTTCCATTCATACTTAAGATCTCCGTGGCTCCTGTCCACCCCCTCAATCGTCCTTGCTCGGACGCAGCTGTCAAAACTTTGACGTCTTAATCAATCTCGGCCGTGACCCTGGTCCCTGCGTGGGCGTGAAGGGAAAACCCAGAATGACCCCTGTGACCCAATCCAGTGTTCCTCTCTTCTCGCTCCCAGCCACCCCCCCAATATCCCGAGTATCCCCAACAATCAGGCAAAGGGTGCAACTTGCACCTTCTGGGCTGTGAGCTTCATGTGCTTTATTTTCAATAGATGTCCCATTGAGATCATCCTCTCCCCTTTGCAACACCCCTCACATTGCAAGTGAACCCATAAATCCCTTCCTTATCCATATGTGCTTATTAAGGAGACACTGACACTCATCTTCATGCTGGGAGAGCGGGCCACCTTTTGAACTTTCCTCAAAGAGGATGCGCTCAATTGTTGGCTTGCGGAGGCCGACATCTGATGGGGTAATCCACCGTGGATGCCATGGACCATGCTAAAGAACTAATGAAAATCCGAAAAAAAGAAAAAGTCTGGAGCTTGGCGAGACTTGCTACCAAATATGATCACTAAATGCTCCTAAAAGGGACTGAACTCAAACTGTAACGACTTTGGATCTTCCACCGGGTCTCCATGTGGCCTTCGGCTTTGACTGAATTATGGCAGCTTTTCATTTGAGACCATAACAGCTGAACAAAGAGAAGACAGGGTGCGCGAGAGAGAAAGATCCCAAAGGAGCAAGAGAGTGAGATGCCGCCTAATACCGCCAACAAAAGAGTCACAGAGAAAAACCGCCCGTTTTCTTAAAAATGAACCCGTTCAGGCAACCAACCCGACACATTCACCAAGAGACCGCCTGCAGAGACGGTACAACCCCTCCCCAGCCCAAACCAGCCCTAAATTATATTGTGTATTTGTCATGTAATTAGCCCGCTGAGACTGCCCTCATAAATAACCGACAGTGGACTGGCCAGCATGCCGTTTATCAACCGTGCACAAGCTCTGACCCTCTCCGGGACCAGATGCCTTTTACAAGCGCGTGAAGAATAGGGCAGGGGGGCGTTCTCAAACTGTCCTCCTATCTCGAGGTTCCGCAGTTCATTTGCGCTGACCTCAGCTTCACCCAGATGTTGTGAAACCCTCCTGAACCCTTTAGCCAAGCCACGGACGGTGAGAAGTGAGAGCGGGGAAGCAGAACAAGGAAAGGGAAACAAGTACTCCTGATTTCTTTCTCTCCCCGCAAGCCTTCTGTTGTTCCCCTGAAACCAAAATCTCTCACCTACACAGACGGCGGGCTGAGAAATCAAACCTTCAATCTAATATCATCAGTGCATTTCTCAGGCGTACGCCGAATGCCTGGTGCCTGACCAAAACTGATTAGCGCCAACGCTTCTTGCTGAGACATTCTGATATGGAACAGAAAGATCCAGCAGTGGCCTCCTAATCCACCGAGCTCTGCTAACTGTCCGGCTGACTGCATCGGAGTAAGTGTCTAATGTTGTCCAGCTGAGAAAACACAACACGGTCACGTTCGAAGCGTGACATCTTGCTTTTTAATTCTTGTCTGGAAACTGAAAGCCCCATGTGGGTGCTGTTTACTATTGTTTGGAATGCTACCAAACGCTATCCCCCAATGACCGGCCTGTGGAGCTCCTGAAAATACAAGCTGTGTAGTTCTTCCAACAGGGTCAGGAACCTCACATGGACCCACAAGCCAGAAAGAACAGGTGAGCATTCACAAGACAGGCGATGAAGGACTATAGCGAAGGACAATAGCAAACAGAGCTATCCGTAAGAGACCCTACCTTGGCATGCTCCTGCTCGCTCCTCAAATCCTGGGTTACACAGACAGCTTCCAATTGGCACCAGCCATTCTCCGTCAGCGCCGCAATACATCTTGGGTACTTCACGTTCCTCCGAGTTGTCCACGCACGAACCGCGGACCTCCACCAGGGACGACGTATCCGCTCCCGTGGTCGTGTCCGGAAACTGAGCAAGGTTGCGTACCGTAAGCGGGCACTTCTTGTAAAAAATCCGCACAGACACCAGGGCGATGCACGCCCCCACATCCTGGAAGGCCAAGTAGAAGCCTTTGCGTGTCAAGACGCCCACATCCCTCACTTCAGTGTTGAGCTTCATGATGCGATCCCCAATGTCCACCTGAGTAAAACTCTCATCGGCGGCGATCGTGTCAATTTTGATGAACTGGTTCTCGCGGATGTATCGCTCCTTGTCGTTGTTCGATTCGTAGTAGTAAAGGTTGAACGTCTCCTTGCACGTGCCCATGACGCCCGGCAAGCTGTTGCAGTCACGCAGTGTGAACTTGATCTCCACGTAAATACGCTGGGCCGCCCCACGCGCAATCCAGTCTGTCCGAAGCCAGTTGTTCTGGTTAGGTTCCATCACGTTGCACACTTGGTACGTCCGGATGGGCGTGTTCTTCTCGTCCATGATGCTCACTTCTTCCCACTGACGGAAAGACAGCAAGAAGGAGAGATTTAGTTATGCATACCCTTGCCTCAGCAGGTGCACCGCATCTCATGCTGCACACTCAGATCGCACTGCATCGATCACTTGCTGATGAGAATTTAATCAAGCATCTGCCAACCCATCAGCTCCCCTCAGAATAAAAGCATTTGCAGAGTAAACTTTCAAAGTGAGATTTGCTCAAACAGTAAAATCTGGCAGGTTGCGTTGTTTGGAAACATCATGGCCTTTCTGGGTTGTTTTTTTTTTGTTTTTTTTTGAGAAGCAAATTGTTTCAAAAGATTTGGCCCCAAATGCACTGGAAATCTGGAAGCACTCAAGGCTACGTGAAGTTGTCGAGTATCCACTGGAGCTTAACACAACTGAGGCCAGATTCCTATTAGCAAAGACATATCTGGGGATTTGAGCCTTTATCTGAACATCAGTATTTCATCCCTTTTTTTTTTTTTTTTTTTTTTTTTTTTTTTACAAACAAATTACAAAAGAAAATTTGATACTCCAGTGTATATTTCGGTATGCATTGTAAAAAAAAAAAAAAAAAGAAAGGAAGAAAACGGTGATTTTCTTTCTTTTTTCTTTTCTTTTTCTTTTCTTTTCTTTTCTTTTTTGCTGTTTGGTTTGGTAAGGTTTATCACAGCCAATAATCAAAGTATAATAATAAAAAGTCCATGCATGGCTCTGTTGAAAGGTTAAAAAAAAAAAAAAAAAAAAAACATGCCGAACTAACAAAGAAGTCCCTAAAGGGCTGTACTGATTTATGACATTTGCTTTCCTTTGGAGGTCCAACTGTCGCAGCAATAAAACCATTATCAGTATAGTGTAGCTACTTCAGGCCAAATGGAAAAAAAAAAAAAATTTCTTCCTCCTAGACAAAGCTGGACTTTCCTTGTTTTAGTATTCGGCGTAACAAAGCAAGACATGCATCCGCTATCCGTCCAAATAATCCTTTACGATAAGCGGCGAGTTATTGACTGTTTAACTACTTTTGCATGTTTTGTTTTTCCCCGCTGAGGCCGTGTGCTGTAATAATTTAATGACTGGATCACAAATGCCTCCCAGAGCACTACATAACATAAACCATCATGCCACACTCCACATGATGGACTTTGGCTGAGCATTCTTAAAGACACATCAGGTGTTTTTTTTTTAATTATTATTATTATTATTGTGCTGAGTTTTGTTTTAATCACTTACCCCTCCTTCTGTTGGACTGGAAACCCATTTCAGCTCCCCCTGCACTGTCCTCGAGTCCAGTAAAGTCACTGCGAAAAGAAACGAGACATACCACAACCATGATGGGAAGGTGCTTTTTTTTGTTGTAATCACAGTTTGCATTTTGTTTGCAATTTTTGTTTGGGAAGAATCATAAGACAGATCTTGGCTGGGTTTTTTGGGTGTTTTTTTTTTCCTGTGGATTTTTGCCAAGTGTGTCCTCCTTGTCCTCCTCACATCCAAATTTAAAAGATGAAATATTATTAGTATGGAATATACATTAAAATGACTGAGCGTCACTCTTAACGTACTCCCTGTTTAACTGCAAGTTGAGTGCGTTATTCCAACGAACACAGGCCTGACTATAGACTGGTCTCTACTAATATCTGTAGAAGGTTTCGTTTGTTTTGTTTTGTTTAGTTAAGCTTCCCTGTGTAATATATTCCCCTGTCATTCTCACAAAACTGTATTTTTCCCCCATTTTTCTTAACAATTTGCAGTTCTGTAAGGTACGCTCGAAATCCAAAAGCTCATTTTAAAACACTCACACAGATTTGTGTAGTTGTTTTGTTTGTTGTTTGTTCATTTGCTCGCTTGTTGTTGTTGTTGTTGTTGTCACATTTCAGCCTGAAAGTCTTCACACACACATATATATATATATATATATATATATATATATATATAGATAGATAGATAGATAGATAGATAGATAATTCAATATATATTATATTTACTCTCTGGTTCGCGAGTGGCTTCGCTCACTGAGTGCAAGGGGAAAAAATAAAATGCAGTATTTTATAAAAAAAATAATAAAATGTACGAATTTTATTTTTCAACAAATAGCGGTCGTATGTCATTTCCGTTCCAAACGCAAAAAGAATTTTATATATTTAGATCAAAGTTTTCTTAAATAATTCCTTCCCAAATGGGTGCTTACTTCTTCTCAATATCAGTAAAATAACTCTCACACAAATAATAACCATTCGTAAAGACGATATAAAAACGGCGTCCACAAACGAA
>JAQLOM010000001.1:20014506-20035867 GCA_030068315.1 Chrysichthys thysi
TTCAAGTTATTTCAGTGACCATTGTGGGTTTTTCTTTCTTTAACAGAAGGGTACCAACAATTTTGTCCACGTCTGTATATATCTTAGTAGGCTCCTTTTTTTTTTTTTAAAGGGATCAAATTATCGGTGGGGACAAATCAATGATTGCTGGATATTGGTGGGGATGCGTCCCCTAGGTCCATGGCAAATCTATGCCCTTGGGGCTAACCATGCTAACCACTATGCTATGGGGAAACGCACCCAATGACCAGTATGGGTCATTCTTAACCTCTTTCTTCTCCTTCATGTGTCTGGGAACAATTTAAAATTGTAATGTTTTTTTTGGTAGAATCACCGTCATGCTTAGATTCATATATCGTTAGCCTCATAGCATAATTGCCTAAGTCATATTTCAGTGAACAATGACTTTTGCAATTATGCTATGAGGCTAACGAGATGAGAAAAATGGCTTTGATATTAAATTCATTTTCTCACGTTTGCCCACGGATTAAATTAAATCGATCTTTTGAAATGATAAAAGAATAGAAAGTGTAAGAAAGAAACATGAGCAATTTTCGAAATATCAAAATATTTACATTTTTATTGTTTTCATATTCAATTTGGAAATTGCATTTCTGTTTTAAGGATGGTGAATAATCTTTCATACAGTATGGTGCCGTCACGGTCACTGGCGGGACAGACACAGGCTATTACACCGGTTAATTATGATTAAAGATGTACTTTCAAAGATCAGGTGAACATCATCTCATCTTCATAAATAAATTATTCTATCATTTTATTTTTTCTTCTTCTTAGGGGTGGGGAATGACACGGAAAAAAGGGATAACTCAAAAACGATTGTTATGCTCACTGTATCCTTAAAAAAAAACCCAAAAAGCATGCAAACCTCATGCGAATAGTAGGCAGACCCTGTGCTTTGGAGACCTGAAGTACCAAGGGGTGGAGCAGGGTTTGTGTGCTGAGAAACCTTTCACCATATAACACTCTTTTGGGGTATAACTCTTTCCTGTGGTTGAATGCACGGAGCAGAAGAGTACGACGCGCTAACAGAACATGTTGTACAGAAACCAGCAAGGTCAGGGTGAGAGTGGTTGAAAGCACAGTCGAGGCACGAAACAGAAGAACATCCAAAAAGCACCCCCTGACATGGACTTCCACAATTTCTGAGACAGAAATCACTTTATTATACAATACTACAACATCACTGACAATGGAATCTTCTCAGAAAAGCCACTCAATGGACCACAATTGGCTAAGAAACTCTGATAGGAACAGAAAGCAAATTATATGTTAAGGTTCCCAAGGATCCAAGAAGGAATGCGATAGATGAGAGTTCAGCTGGATTGTTAAATTAATAGAAAGGGAACAAATTGGAGGGAGAATTGGTTTTTAGGGGGTTGGTCGCAGTATGCACGGTAGCCATTAGAAATCATGCAACAAAAAGCCTAAGTTGTGATGAAGCGAGGGGCGGGGCCTGCTACGATTATGGGCTGTGAGACCTTTTTACAAGTAACACTATTTTGAGTTACTATTTTGAGTTATGCTTTGATTCTTTGGGTTAACAGGTGAGTTTCCACCTGTGTTTCTCTTCAGCCCGGTAGTTCAGTAGTTAACACTGTGGTCTGTTTTCTCAGTTTGCTTTCCTTTGTATGATATAGAGTGTATGTGGAGGTAGTGTGACTGTATTACAGATAGATTGTGTAATCTTGAGTCTGTGCAAGGAGAAAAGCTGAATGATAATGTTTGTTGTTCAGTTAAAGTTTCTGCAGGAAAACGGACGCCCACAAAAAATTGGACAAAAATCAGAAGGGCCAGGGTCAGCGTTGCAGCAGGTATGAGCTGCATGTCAGATCCAAGCTGTAAGGTGAGGACAATTCATTAAATTACTTTTAGTTTTGATAGCGATGTGTATGTTATGTAGAATGTTGTTAATATTAGAAAAATTGAGGAAAAAAAAGTACGTTCCTAAAGTTCCGAAACCTTCCTAATGTGACTATTAAACATTTCACAGGTTTCTTTTGGTAAAAGGCAGAATAATATGCTCTGATCCAGAGGATGCTTGGGCAAAAGATGTCATACACGTACCGGATAGAAGAACAACCATAAAAGCACCCACTACTCCATTGGCAAGCTCACCAACTAAAAAAATATCAGCGGAGTGAGATAGAAGAAACACAGCACTGCACCTTCAAGGTTTTGTACATTTACGGAAAAGTATGTAAATTTGTAAGTTAATCTTTTAAAGTCTGGAAAAAAAGGTGTAAAAAAAAAAATTTAAAAATTTTAAAACATTTGAAAAAAAATGTGAATTTTTTCTCTCTCCTAAATTTAGAAAAAAATTCTAAATTTAACACGATGCTTATTTGTGCCAAGCCAGCAAACGCGTGACTAAAAGGTGGGGATTATTTAAAAATATATATATTCATTATTAATTATTTCTTATTATTAATAATTATTTAGTTATTTTTTTATTAGAAATGTCAGCATGTGCGTGCGTGTTTGGTGTTAGATTTCCCCTGACTTTACTGTATATTTTAGTCACCACACCAAACGTTTAACCCTGAGGTTTAATCTGAAGTTAAAATAAAAATAAAAATTAAATTTAAAAAAAGGTATTGTATATGAATTTTGTCACTGTATTAAGTTATTAACTTTTATATAAAAGGTCAATTATAAAAAAATAAATAAGATTGGAAATACTACTAAACTGCCACTTTTTAGGTCTTTGTATACAAAATCTTTCCTGTTTCCGTGGTCTGTGTAACATGATTACGGTAACGTTCATTAAATAAAACGCCTTTTGAAAATGTTTGTCCTGTATTTTTTTCTTCCGTTCCAGACATGTAAATCTAAACAAAATGGGTTTAATATATCAGTAAGAATTCATTGTCCAGTCTTCTTTATACAATCAGCAAACTACAGTTGAGGCCAAACGTTTAAACATACACCGCATGTAAAGACTCCACATGCTTCTTGCCACTGTGTCCTACTTGGCCTACATTTATAATCTATAAATCAAATCTTCAGATGTTTTTCATTAAAAATGTTGCATGTGATTTAGTGAGCTTAGAAACGTAAATATCATCATTTAGGAACATTTCAAAATGCAACACATGATGAAGTATTCCACAAAGATCCATGCCATCATTTGAGCTGCGTTTTTTTTTTTTTTTTTTTTTACAATGCATTAAAAAACGGCTGAAATCTGGTAGCCTTATGCTCATGAAATGAAGCAAATAAAACTGACTCTCAACAACATGTCAAACGATGTTTTAACATCTTTCAACACGCGCAAGAGTGTATGACAATCCTGCTGGGATTAGCAGTTAATTGTTAATCGTCCGTAGATCCAGTAAAACACAACAATCAGAAACTGGATTATTAAATTAATATGAAAAAAAAAAAAAACAGAGAAAAAATTGAGTACATGGGGTTGTGAGTACGTGACCACAGTGGACATTAGAATCCATTCAAACCTATGCGGCGAGTAGCTCGTGTTCAGATTCTCGATCCCTGTGCCCTGAAGTAAAAGGGGCGGGGCTTGTCGGGCTTGTGGGCTGAGAGACCATTCTTTAAATATAGCCCTTTTAGGTTTACCTCTTCTTTATGTTTGAACATACAGAAATGATGTTCTTTGCTGTGGATCTCGTTGCTGTGTTTGCGCTTGCTAATGAGTGGACAGCGTGCGCACTTACAGGTGAGTTTTGAAGGTATTTCAGATGAAAATGAGATTCTTCTCAACTCAAGTAGTGAACAGTGTAGTCTGTAGCCTCAGGTTTCTTTTTCTTTGCTTTTTTATAGACATGAATTCCTGAGAGAAAAAGCTTATGTCTGTGGAAGGACAAAAAAATAGTGGTGGTGTTTTGATTTAACATGGTGACCAATATTAAATGTTATGTTTAATCCAAAATAGAAAAAAAAAAGCTCAGGAACATACGGAAAACAGCAACAAGTATTCAAAATATCATTTTTATTGGGCAATCAGTATTATGTCGAATAAAAACCAACCCAATCAGGGTCAGAATTGCAGACATTTTGAGCTACAGACATTGAGTTGCACCACCACGTCCTGTCAAAGCTGGAAGGCAAATAAGATTACTGAACTTTTTTCATGAGGAAAGTGATATTCAAGTTATTTAGTTGTACATGTAAAAGAGTATGACGATATTTGCAATGCTTTCCATAAAGGTTGTCTCTTATTTTTAGTTCAGTAGAGGTGAGAGAGTGTGAGAGGACAAGATGAAGCTGAATTACTTGGTGGGGATGGTTTTGGCCATGCAGTGGATCGTCGGTGTGTCGACAGGTGAGTTTTTTAATGCGTTTGTCTCTTATTTTTAGTTCAGCTGAGAGCACTGGGGTTTCCTTTACCCTGTGTGATGTAGAGAGTATATACTGGTCATAGTGAGTTTTCAGAGAGAGAAAGTGAGAAATCTTGTGTCTTTTCAAGGGTAGTAGGTTAGAAATTAGTTTTTATTTATTAAAAATATTTTTCATGCAATTGAAATATAATTTTTTTCTCCATCAGATAATGGACCACATGCAGCATGTTGCATAACAACCAGCAAAGAAAGGGTCAGAGTTACAGACATTTCAAGCTATTTACACCAAGGTGATGCACTATGCCGTTTCAAAGCTGTAAGGCAAGTACGACTTATTGCACTTTTTTCCATTAAAAAGTGATATCCAAGTTCTTTAGTAGTATATGCAAAAGAGTTTGAACTTTTTTTTGAAAATGTCATGTTACAGATTTCTTTTGGTAAATGGCAAAACAGTATGCTCTGATCCAGAGGATGATTGGGCCAAACATGCCATAAAGAAACTGGATAGAAGAACAACCATAAAAGCTCCCATTACCTCACCAACATCGACGTCTACAAGAAGGACACACACCACTACAAGCACATCTTCACCAGGAACAAGTACAGAAAGCACAACAACCATGACAACACCTAAAGCAACATCAACCACATGGAAATCAACAGCACACATCCCTCGTACTACACCAGTGCCAGAGTTTTCTCAGAAAATTAAATCGCAAAACACCAAACAAACAGAATCGGATGAAAACCGAATTCAAAAGACAACTATGAGATCCCGAATAGCAGAGAAGGAAAGAGAAGCTCAGGAATTGACACAGCATTTTTGTCAGTGGTCTGAGATACAAGAATCACGGTACTGTACCTTCTACAAGGATTAGCCTGAATTTATTTCTGATCTTCTGGATAGATTTCTGTAAATTTGTAAATTTGCCTTTTAATGTTGACAGAGAATATATACAGTGTGTATATATATATATATATATACATAAAACAATTCTTATTTATGTCATATTCAAGCCAACAAATCAATGTCATCATGTGTCGGTGTTTGATTGTTTTAGTTGTGAGATTAAACGTATAATCGTGTAGTTGAATTTGAAAATGTTTCAAAGTGCAAAAGAATAAAAATGCATTACATACAGTATAAATCTAGTCACTTTATGAAATCACTAACACCTATATTGTTGTCCTAAAATCCTACAGTATATAAGAATTGGTCAAGAAAGACAACAAAATAAAGATTGTAAATACCACCAAACTGCCACTCCCAAGGTCTTTAGTGTTTAAAATATATCTTGCATCTTGGTCTCAACGGTCTATATAAATACATTTACCATAATGTTCATTAAATAAAATTATATTAAAGAAATCTTTGTCATGTCTTTTGTTCTGTCATTTCTAGACATGAGCATAGAAATATATTTGAATTTAAGCAAAGCGGATTTATTGCTACACTTAAGGCAAAAAGTTTACATACACCAAGGCTAAAGACTCCACATGGTTTACGTTCCTAATTTGCCAAATTATTTACACCATCTACTTATTTCAGCTTTAATTCTCTATATCAGAGATCCAGTGGGTCAGGCGTTTCTATTCACCTAGCTGACCATCTCTGGAAGATTCTGGAAGACTCCAGAAATAGACGTTATGACTTTGTAATCAGTTGGAAGTGTCCCTGTGGCTGTCAAAAAAGGACTCGGAAGGCTTTCATGCCAGGTACAATCCCCACCTGCTTAAAAAAAAAAAGAGGCCATCCTACAGAGAGTTAAAACCTGGTCACAGCCGGGTCTTCCAGCAGGACACTGATCCGAAACATACGCCCAAAATTGTACCAAGATAGCTTAAAGATGATAAATTGACTACACTTGAGCAGCCATCATGAAATGAGAAAATTTGTGGAACGAACTAAATATAAAAGCATGTCGAAAGGCAAAGAGACCCACAAACAGATGTCGCAAAATCCTAACACGGCATATGTAACCTGTCAGTCTGCAGAAAATATGATCTAGTAAATACAAGCGGTTAATAAAAAAAAACCCCCAAAATATCTCTTAGCTCTCATTTTGAAATGACCTTTGTGACATGTCCGAAAGATATAATCAACCTATATATTAAAGCACAACATTCATAAACTGCTCATCATATTAATGAGAAAGATTAGGGGGTTTATTGTAGTGTGAACATTTGAAATAACGCAAAAAAAGCTGAAGCTATGGAGTACCGAGGGGCAGGGCCTGCTGCTTTTATGGGCCGAGAGACCTGTCTGCACGTACAGTCGAACCTCTCATTAACGGATTAATCAGGGGAGGGGTTATCCTTTGATTTGAACAGTCCGATGATGTGAAGTGTTTTAGTGTGGGGGGTTTAAATAGTGGAAATCCAAGAGAAAAAAAAACACCACTAAGGTCCATAAAAGTGCTCCCCAAGTACTGTACACATGACAAGCAGCCTAACGACCAACATAATTAGGTAAGGACACTGAGAAAACAATGAGGTGAAAAACACCAAATAATCGCCGAAAACAACAACAACATAGCTGCACAACGACCACAGCTCAACCGACGCTTGTAAGCAACTAGTGCCACGGACGCCATGGACACCTAGCGGACAATTGCTGATCTGCTGGACCTAGTTCACAACACCCGAGATATTTAAACTTTTGTACCGGACATTTTGGCTAATGCATTATGTATTCAAACCAGCGGATTTTTTCTGTTGCATCCGATTTCTGTTCAGCTCAGTAGTTCAGTAGTTAAGACTGTGGTCTGTTTTCTCAGTTTGCTTTGATTTGTATGATATAAAGAGTGTGTTGTGGTAGCGCGAATTTATTACCGACAAAGTGCGTAATCTTGACTCTGTGCAAGGATAAAATATTAGCAATAATGTCTGACGTTCAGTCTACAATTGAGTATAAAATGTTCCTCATCAGCATATAGAATCCCAGTGTCATGATGTATAGAATCCAGCAAAGTCAGGGTCAGAGTTACAGAAAGTTTGAAGTCTCTTGCACTGAAGAAATAGTAAAAAAAAAAAAAAAAAAAAAGATAATAAATCAATAGAATTCAAATTAAAAGTTACGTTTAAACATATTATGATGGATAGTGTGAAATGTTCCAGGATACAAATATAATATGTAATATTTGTATGACAAATATTATAAAACCCATATAGCATTTATGAGATAACTGATTCAACCCCAAGCAGTCCCAATGCACAACGCAAATCTTGCGAGCTAAAATTACAGCCAAGACTCGAAATTACTCAAGGCCTTTGTGAAGGAATAATTTATTTCCCAGTACTGAGTAATAGGCTGATTTATCCACAAGACTAGTTCGACTTACGCAAGGATCCGTATGTATGATATACGTCGACCCATCGCATACTTTGCATTAAGGATGCTGTAAACAGTAGCTGAGGTTTCCTTTAGTGTTGATAACAAAGTGCTCATACTCAACTCATTGTTGCTATCTGATTGCACTGATCCTGCAGTGATCAGATAACAAACTGACTTTGTGCGATTTGTTTTGTCATTGGTTTCCACGTCGACGTTTCGGTGAGTCTGTGTATCTACTCTTTGACACGAGCGTGCTTTCATTGGACATATCCTGCTAAGTCTCCATGCTGAAATAACACGAAGAAATGCATCGAGAAACTGCATGTGCTCCCTCAAAGCTGCTTCCTGACATTAAAAAATGTTGATGCTCTACACTTGTGGTTTTCTTCATCTAAACTTAACCATGGTGTAAAAATAGCACCAACCAATAACCCTGGTGGTACGCAGACATTTATGCATAGAGCATCTGTTTAGACCTTCTTGCTTGTCAAAAGTGTTATGAAATGGTAGGTTTAAGAATACCTTCAAGTTAAAGTTTAAACCCTCTTAGAAAGGAATTAGCGTGACATGACATGGGGGGGTCAAGTCTGAAAAGGTGGGTTTCCGCCTACAGCCAGTGACGCAGATGTTCGTACGGTCAAGGGAATTTCATTTGATTACCAAGAAGAGCCTTGAATCATGTCTTTCTTGTATCTTAAGGGATCGTGGGTCGAGTCATGCCCTGCTAGAAACTCAGAAGGAAATAGGGCGTAGTGCAGGGTGTGAAGAGTGTCTTTGGCTTTGCACGTAAGCATTACTGGTTTAAAACTGATAGGGCAGGTACAGGAACGCATTGGAGGGATGCGTCAATGAGATGATATGGGAGAACTTCAAGAGGTTGTACAGTTGCGTTCTGGATCGGTTGCAGAGTTTTGAGTGGCCTCAATGGAAGTTCATTCAACTACCAAAGAGAGCCTTGAATGAAGTCTTCTTTGTATCTTAAGGGACCGTGGGTCAAGTCATGCCCTGCTAGAGACTCATAAGGAAATGTGGTGTAGTGCAGGGTGCAAACGGCGTCTTTGGTTTTGCATGCAAGCATTACTGGTTTACATGCTGATGGGGGTAAGCTGCAGGAACACACCGGAGGGATGCAGCAATGGGACGATATAGGAGAACTTCAGGAGGTTGTACAGTTGCGTTCTGGATCAGCTGCAGAGGTTTGAGTGACCTCAATGGAAGTTCATTCAACTACCAAAAAGAGCCTTGAATCATGTCTTCCTTGTATCTTAAGGGACTGTTGGTCGCGTCATGCCGTGCTAGAGACCCATACAGAAATGTGGTGCAGTGCATTGTGTAAAGAATGACTTTGGTTTTGCATGCACGCATTCTGTTTAAAATGGAGGAATCCATTAGAGGGATGCAGCAATGGGATGATGTGGGAGAACTTCAGGAGGTTGTGCAGTTGCGTTCTGGATAGGTTGCAGAGGTATGAGGGGCCTCTGTGGAGAGAAATGATATGATAATTCTGATGTTGTATAAAAGAAACCTGGGTAACGGGGCCAGCTTTTCAAAATCTCAAAACTCTTCTCAAAATTCTAACATCTGCCGACAGGGTCGCTATTGCTCTTGTTCTTCCACCTCAAACATCTTCAGCTTCCGACATCTTGCATCTCCACCAAATTAGATACTAGCAGAGTCTTGAGGTCATGGTTCAAATATTGATTCTAATCTTAACAATCGTCTGCCAAGACAAGATGTTTCTTTCCAGAAAGACCAGTTACTTCAACGGTAGCAATAAATACAGTATGTGAGCAAACTCGAAATTTAAACTTACCTTGGTGTAGAGGATGACCATATTTTGGTCCTCGGAAAAACAGGACACTAGGGGCAGGATGGTGGCATGGGGCAGATGAACACCTGCAAAATGAGCGGTTAATGTACAAAGGAAAATCCAAAATTTTTGGTGATTTAAAAATCCTGCTCAGGAACATTTTTTAGGCCTGAAAAAGTTGAAGTGTCAGGGAAAAAGAGGACGTATGGCCACCATATCTTTCTCTTTAAAAAGGATACTGACAGCTTTGTTCATTTGGATTATGATGCCGCTGGTTGTTGATCTTGCATCATCTTGATTATTGGTAGATCCCAAGTTTGAATCCCCATAAGACCATAGGCATCAGTAGCCTGGTGTCAATAAAGCTAATTTTGCCGTGCCCTCTGAATGGGAGGGATAACATTACAGTGTCTCGCCTGTCAATCAGAGCCAGACTGGCCAGTTGAGCTCAGGTATGTAAAAAAGAGACCAAGTAGCACTTTCCTTCAAGTGTATTACTCTGCACTGTGAACTAATCTTTTTTTTTTTGCGTATCTCAAAGAATTTTCAGCAATTCATCAGCATCCCTATAGGAACAATCTGAATTCTGATTTCATTTTTAGGCACAGAATGAATATCCAGGTCCCTCTATGACTGTCATGCTTTGATGGTGAACACACTTGCAAACGAGGCTAGGAGTTATGGAAATGGACTATCAGTAAGTTTTTGGAGCAAATGTGGATCCATTTGACATCCGTCTGGTAGGCAAACACACACCCTGGAGCTTGCCCAATGTTGCCATGCAAAACCTACTTATCCTTCAGTTTTGCAACTTCATGGTAGTAAACAGACATTTTTCTGCCAGGGAGAACATCAGGAGGTGGAATTTCAAGTAGGCTAATGAGAATCCTGACATAAATACAAACGACACCATGTGTGAAAGAACATTTTCGACTAATGAAAACCTGACTCCACACCTATATGAATATAAAAAATATTTATGCATATATATATATATATATATAGTCATCCCCACCCCCGACAGGTGAAATCCGCGAGTAACCTTATATTTATTTTATTATTTATATGTATATTAAGGCTTTATAAACCCTTCCCGCTCTCTTATTAACCTTTCCCACACTCTTATAAACACGTCCTGTGCTCTTAAACACTTTCTACCCTCTTAAACACACGTCATTTTAACAACATATAAAATTCTACATGGGTGCTTGCTAGTGAATAACACTACAATCTGAATGATCAAGGTGATGAATTAGCTGTGCAGTACTGATGATGATGAAGGCCATGACGATGAGATGAACGGTCACTGAGCCAATCAGCACCCAGGATACAGAACACAGCGCTCTGATTGGTCGCCTCCCATCCATCAGGCAATAGCACGCCGTGTACAATCTCACGCGGGCGAACTAGCTCACGCGGTGTCAGGGCGAGTAGAAATCACAGACGGAGCGTGAATTCGGAACGCCCTTGCTGCGTCTGGTTTTGACCCAGTTGTGGAGTTAGACTCAACGAGTTGGAAGGTACACGCTGTTTTCCATAACACCCAAAGGGCGGAAAGCGGAATCCCTCCGGGAGGGTGTACGGTTTAACCGGCGAAAGTCACGGTACCGGAGGAGCTGAGTGCTGAGGAGATAGACTCAAAGGACACGAAGCTACTGATGTGACAGGAGCTCATGGACAGGAAGCGAAAGCGCAACGTCTGAGCAAATGTCGGTGAGTTGACTTCCTGTTTATAGGCGTCCTAGCCAATCCTAGCGCTCCCTCGCGGTCACCTGACTGGTAGTGACGTACACTGCGTTTTCATTGTGTTCATCCGCTGATGACATACATACTGTGTTTTCTTTCGATTTAATATTCTTTTAATATGTTTGAATGAACGTTTTTTAAATATTTTTTTATATTCCAGAATCCCGAGATATTAAAAAAAAAAATCCGCAATTCAAAATTAGAAAAACAGATACAGTGAACCCGCGATAGGTGAACCGCAGTATTGGGGGGGCTGTATGCATATATATATATATATATGTGTGTGTGTGTGTGTGTGTGTGTATAATTATATATAATTATATATAAAAAATATGTACAAAATGCATAGGTTAAAAAATGTTATTGTTGAAATATTGTCTTTTGCCGCGATTATTTGAGTTCATCCGTTTTTAACTCTGAGATGCTGAGATTGTTTTAGATTAAGAGATAAAGTCTTCTCTGAATGAGTATGTGAACGGCTTACATGACTTGATGACCCTGTGGTATGCATGTGCTGCTTAGTAACCATGTTGGAAAAAAAAAAAGTCACCTGTCAGTTCCAAGTAAGTGTCTTGCTCGGGGTCTACAACGCTGCTTGCAACTTTAATGTGGCTTCCTCTTTAAGAGATGCTTCTGGCTGTGGCTTGCAGACAGTCAGACTATTAAAAACAACCAGAACGTACGTGGACGTCTGTTTTACTTCTATGTTTTTGCTCATAAAGTTAACTTTTTTTAGTTTTTCTGCTTTGTAATCTTCCCTTATTTCACCTAAGGTCCGTTTTTGCATTATGAAGCCACATTAAGGTCATTTTCATATTGTTCCCTAACATGACATTTTTTTATGCCTTAGTGTTTATTGGTATTTTTCTTTCTTTTTTACAAAAAAAAAAACAAAACTTAAAGTATCAAACCATGTCTTGCTCTGTGCACATTCCTTTACATGAGGAGGTGGAATATACCATTCACAGTGTAGGTGTCAACCGTAGAGCATAGAAGCGGTTGGAGTTTCCACATACACGAAACATCACACTACAGGTTTTACTACATGCAACTGTGGCAGTGGGTAGGCATTCATTAAAAAAAAAATTCCTTTCAAAAAATGACATGAATCTCTACTTGAAAATGGAATGGGGTGGATTAGAGAGTTTTGTGAAGAGTACAACATTATGTTCAGTATGTATGTAGTTTGGATGTTTTGGTGTTCCTTGTCATCCGGCGGAAGCATGGAATGAAAGACGGAGAAGAATAAAAGATGGATGTGTTAAAAAAGGACATGTAAAATAAGATATCTAGTACTTCTACACACACACACACACACACATACACACACACACACACACACGTTTGTGTGCGTGCAATCAACCATGGTGAGCAAAAACATGTCAAGACCCACAACTTGTCAGCTCGACCCAGTGTGGCCATTCTCTCCTGACCTCTCTTCTCAGCAAGGTGCTTCCGGCCACAGAACTGCATGTCACATATGAATATTAATCTAGCCGAAAGTGTCACGATCCAGCCGAAAAACATGTATTTTAATAGGTCTTGTATCCCTTGCTAGGTATAATACCAGGAATTAAATAGTATTAACCTAAAGCATGTTTAACCGCATGCCTGAAAATCTTCTGACTACAGGGTCTGGTATCATTATTAAAAAATGTCCATGGTGAGAAGACCACATACTCCAACACGCCTAATGTTCCATGTAAGGGGTCTTTCTCAGAGCGCAGTGATGAACGTTGGTTTCCACTGAACACTCATCTGTTCCTGCCCCTGAGTGAGGTGTTAGTGGGTCCGGGTGACAATGAGGGGAGGGGGTTTTGGGTTAGTGGGCTGAGAGACCTCCCACCGTTCAGCTTATACTTTTGGAGCTCATCAGAAGTTTTGACAGTAGAGGTGAGAGAGTGTGAGAGGACAAGATGAAGCTGAATTACTTGGTGGGGATCGTTTTGGCCATGCAGTGGATCATTGGCGTGTCGACGAGTGAGTTTTTTAATGCATTTGTCTCTTATGTTTAGTTCAACTGAGAGTGGTGTGGTCTAGCCTCAGTTTCCTTTACCCTGTGTGATGTAGAGAGTATATACTGGTCATAGTGAGTTTCAGAGAGAGAAAGTGAGAAATCATGTGTCTTTTCAAGGGTAGGATGTTAGAAATTAGTTTTTATTTATTAAAAATATTTTTCATGCAATTGAAATATAATTTTTTTCTCCAGTAGATAATGGACCACAAGCATCATGTTGCACAACAACCAGCAAAAAAAGGGTCAGAGTTACAGACATTTTGAGCTATTTACATCAAGAAGAACGACTATGCCCTACCAAGGCTATAAGGCAAGTAAAACTTATTGCACTTTTTCCCATTAAAAAAGTGATATCCAAGTAGTATATGTAAAAGAGTTTTAACTTATTTTTGAAAACATCATGTTACAGATTTCTTTTGGTAAATGGCAAAACAGTATGCTCTGATCCAGAGGATGATTGGGCCAAACATGCCATAAAGAAACTGGATAGAAGAACAACCATAAAAGCTCCCATTACCTCACCAACATCGACGTCTACAAGAAGGACACACACCACTACAAGCACATCTTCACCAGGAACAAGTACAGAAAGCACAACAACCATGACAACACCTAAAGCAACATCAACCACATGGAAATCACCAACACACATCCCTCATACACCTTCACCCAAACAACCATTACGGAATACCAACAAGCCGTTTCACTGGACAACAAAGCAAATTACCACAGCAAAGATGATTACTACTACTACACCTAGGAATCCAACGACAACTAGTATCGAGACGACATCCGTGGCTATGACAACAAAACTCCCAGTGATCACGACAACACCTAAAGGAACATCAACCATAAAGGAACCAACAACACACATCACGCATAGGCCTTCGACTAAACAACCATTTAGGAATACCAACAAGCCGTTTCACTGGACAACGAAGCAAATTACGACAAAGCAAATGACGGCTATTACTGAAAGGAAACCACTGACAACTATCAAGACGACTTCCACGACTTCGACAACAGAAAGCCCAGTGACCACGCCAACAACTAAAGGAACATCAACCACAGGGATCACGCATACAGTATCAACCAAAGATGGGTCTGGGAGTACCAGCACAGCACGGACCAGCACAAGAACCATGACCAAAACAGTCCAGACAACATCCACAATGAATGGTACACGACGTGCCACACGCTGCCCACCACGTACGACCAGAGAGCGCAGCACAAAGAAAATTCCATGGACCGTCAGACGCTTGAGGAAGAAAAGTAAAGTTGGACTGAGAAGAGCACAGATGAAAATCTGCTAGCAGATTGACCAAAAGTGTTGAGTTTAGTTTTCAAACTCTAAGGTTAAAGGTTAAAAATGGTTTGTGCCTGGAGACAACCGCAGTACATTGTGAGATAAATCTTGCGGTTATTGCACACCCACTTTCATCTGTGCACTTTCTTTCCACGTTGACTCACTCGATGGCAGATCGGTACCACGAGGACTTTTGAGACTTTTGACACGTTGACACGAGCATCGTGCGTATTGCACACCTTCCTGAAGCGAGGTTTCTGACCGATCCATGGGTGAACTGTACAGATTAGCCGTCTGGTGCGTTTAGATTTACGTTTTACATTTACAGTATTTGCAAAATGCTATTATTCAGACCAACTTAAAAAAAAAAAAAAAAAAAAAAAAAAACAAGGCTTCGTAGTCTCCATGGTCAGGGATGAAGAAGACAAGTTAAAACCCTGGTTATGAGAAGTAATATGGGTGAATTTTGATCCCACGACTCACCTGGATGCCATAACTGAGATGCATATGAAGAATAGCGCGCGTATCTAATCACAGATACGCATCATAATACAGATCAGCATGATTTTATACTTTGTGTTATTATTATTATTGTTCTTTTCTTTTCTTTTTTCTTTTTTTGTTTGTTTTAATATTGACATACATTGACTGTAATACATACGTCTGGAGCAGAAGAGTGCTTGTCCAACACTATGTCTGTTGAACCATTGCTCTGATGTGCAATAATACTGTCCAGGGTGTAACTTGGGTTGCTCCCTGAATTAAAAAAAGATGTATATACTGTATGCTATGCTATTTATTACGGTGATTACAATATTTATGTGGCCATTTCATGCCTTGTCTCAGTTTGTCTTTGGTCATTATGGGGAATATATTAGATGTTATCTCACACGCCCACTATTTCATACAAGGCTTTCCAGGTTCCTACACCACATGGGGGCACACTCATCCAGAGAAAAAGCCATCGTCCTGCGGGTTCGCTCCAGACACTTCTTCGTCGTCGTCGTCTTCTTTTAGTCTGGTCCTGGGATTTAATCTCAAGCCTCACGGCATTATGCAGGCGCCCTGTGTAAAATTTACAAGTTCTGATTATGAAGACCTCTGTGAAAGCTACCAGCTAAAGATTGCATCAGGCGTGTTAGACAACACAGACGTTCGTATTAAATAAACATAGCTTTAATACAATGACTGTAAGCCTGAGGCCTCCTCAGGGTTAAAGAGCTTGGCGTGACGCTTAGCCGAACCCGGAGCAAAGAGCTTAAGCAGCGTGACCGAGTCGGACGTCACAGCACAGGAGGATTTGATTTTTTGTTCGTTAGGAATCTTTCCTTCACATCAGTCGGGTCACTAATTCCATGGCAGATCGAGATTAGATTCTTAATAAAGTTTGTGATTGGAGGCAACGTCGCAGGAAACGGCAATCAATACTCTGGTCTCGTGTCCTCCAACATCGATCCCATTGTTCCTGGGGTTTATTTGTTGTTGCCGGTGGGGTATTTTTAAAGATATAGTATACGTGGAAAACCCAACAGACAAAGAAAAAAGCAAAATTAAAACAAATGAATAAAATAAACTAATAATAATAATAATAAGAAGAAGAAGAAGAAGAAGAAGAAGAAGAAGAAAGTGGCAAAAAGAAGCAATCTGCGGGGTCCAAGCAGCCTTCACAAATAACACCACTTCCATCTTTAAACAAGCAAACAAACAACTAAACAATGTCTTTGATAAGCAATCACATGACTTTTATTTAACTCCAGAACAAATAGGCCTATTAAAAAAATAATAATAATAATTTAAATAATTTACATGATATCTTTCTGAGGTCAAGATCTTACCATGCCTTCATTTCTCACATCCAGAACTCAATAATCCAAGGGTGAGCGAAAGCCTTGGCTGTATTATTATTTTTTTTTTTTTTTTTTGCATGAACAAAAAAAAGCCCGTAAAGTTATTATTCCTTTCTGTCACCTCTGTTAAATTTTCCACACAGAAACGCATGAATGTTTACTGGCTTCGGCAGTAATTCTGTCTCGTGCGTGCTCTGACACACGATGCCATTGCCTCCCTTCTGCAATTTTCTTTCTTCTTTTCTATTTTTTATGGCTTGCCTGAGCCGGGCTAGGCCATTCATAAATCTCCAGACGGGAAATAAATGCCGACCGCCCTCTACCCGAGCCGGCCAGGCGAAAACGAGGAAAATAAAAACCGGGCTTAATAGCACGGCGCTGGTAATTACCTTTTCTGGCCTGCTCGTCCGTGAAATATGATAATATAACACATTATTGATAAGAAAGACCTGAGCAGCTCAGCTCCCAATCCCCATTCTGCTCCAGGAGGAGTTTTATTCTGCCAGACTGGTGCTGTCTTCAAGAGGTGGAGGTGCACCGGTCAAAACAAACAAGGCATAAAATACATATAATTAAGAGCTACGGGTATGCACCTTGGTTAACAAAATATTATATCACTATATTCACTGTTAGCGTGTAAAGGAGGAATATCTGGTCTGCTCCTGGGTATTTAAAAGCAAGAAGAAGTCCAGAGATGAGGTCACGCGTATTTATGTCTCAAGCTAATCTTTGATTGTCCAGCTAATTCCTCGTTTCTGTTCACAAACCGACTAAAGCACAAAACCCACCAGTGCTATCAAGTTCCCAAAACCAGATTCTCCCCCTGTCACTCTTGAGACTTGATTCCTCAAGACCCCTGTCTTCTGCCCATTAATGGTCGGTAATCGCAGGTTATTTATAGGTTAAGTGCTCACAATGTCATTTTATGGCTGACTTGAAAAGCAATTTCACACTAGGCAGTCGTTGCAAATAGTCAAGGTTGTATCAGATCGCCCCCTCCTGGCCTTTTGTGCCATATCTGTAATCAGTATATTCCAGGGATTTGGGGGGTGATCTTGCATATAATTAGATGTGTTGTATCACTTAAGAGAGAAAAAAACCCCAACATATCATATTGTCCATATTCGAACATCCTGGGGGAAACTGTATAAATATGCGGGACATGACGAGAAAGTGGAAGTCACCTCTTAGTCAGAGAAGCCGTGCAGGAATCGATAATGTGTGACACCGCCAGATTACATTCAGCGACCCACCTGGATAGGACAAGGACAGGCGAAGAGCTAGAGCAGCCTAAAAATTAATGGCAAAATCCATCCGTACAGTTTAATTCTACAATTATAGTTGGTATTTCCATTTTTTTTTTCCGACACGTTAATAGAACGGGCATTTTCCACAAGTTATCTAACCCAAATGCAGCTCCGGGGCCAACAGCCCTACCAGAAGAGCTCAAATTTGATTGACAGGAGTGAGCCGGGAGACCGTGTTTGCACTCGGGCCGCCGATAGTGATGCACAAATGCAATAATAACAGGCAGCTCGGCTGCTAATGGGACTTATGATTAGCGAAAAGGCCAATCTCATTTGCATGGAGGATCCAGATCGAGGACGTGAGCTGTATGCCGAGCGACCTCGGCTTTGTTCCTGCTCGGCAATCCATATGGAGGTCCTGGCTCTTTGGAATGACTAGTCAACCTTACACTCGAGATGAAAGGCGAGGCGGCTGTGGGAAATGTCTCTCACATGCAAGATACCGGCGGAATCAATAATGTATTATGTATGTTGGCGCGTGTATATAAGGCATTTTAACGCCTTGATCGGGGATATTTACACCATGTGGCCAAATGTTTCTGGACAACTCACCATCACGTTTATATGTCCTTGTTGCACAACCCATTCCCGATATCGTCCCCTGGATAGGCTTCTGGGAAGGCTTCCCACTTTCCACTACATTTTGGAATGTAGCTGTGGAGATTTGCGCACTCATCCACAAGAGCATTAGCATGGTCAGGCAATGATTAGCGCTGGGGTTCCAATTCATCCAAAGGCTTGGGATCGTTAGTTCCAGTGAAGGGAAATTGTAATGGTACTGCATACATAGACTTCCGGGACAATTGTGTGCTTCCATCTTTGGGGCAATAGGATGGGGGAAGAACCACATCCAGGTATGATGGCCAGATGTTTATGTTCATAAACGTTTGCCCGTGTAGTGTATTTGTTTGGTTGCTCTACATCAAATTTATCACACATATCCATTAAACATGTGTTTGACTGCTTCCTATATTGGTCCATGTAAATAGGTAGCATCTTGTAGTATCTTAAAGTGCTGTAAATGTAAACCTAGCTAACCAATTTATGCTCGTATTACCTAACCACGACGTTTCCAGATCATGGATGTTTTGTCGTAGCAGCATGACTACTTATGTGATAACTAGAAACGTGAAAATCGTGAACAAGAAACTGTATCAACATAATTCAGCAACATTGTGATCGGTACTAATGAAGTTGCGGTCAATGTAATGTACTTTTATAGTTTTTTATTGGTATGTGTTGGGTGATTTCAATACAGTGAACCCCCACTTATCGCGGGGGTTGCGTTCCGGCGCCTCCCCGCGAAAGGTGAAATCTGCGAAGTAGCGCCGTCACATTTATTTCACAACTATATATTTGTATATATTTTAAGGCTTTATAAACCATTCCCACTCTCTTATTAACCTTTCCCACACTCTCATAAACACGTCATATGCTCTTAAACACTTTCTACCCTCTTAAACCTACGCAATTTTAACAACATTGGGTATCATGAAAGGCGGTATATAAATTCAAGTTATTATTTTTATAACATATAAAATTCTACATGGTTACTATATGCCGGTGAGGTCACTTCCTGTTTATAGCCGTTCTAGCCATTCCTAGTGCTCCCTCGTAATCACCTGACTGGTCCGCCTGATTTTATTATTTATATATATTTTAAGGCTTTATAAACCATTCCCACTCTCTTATTAACCTTTTCCACACTCTTATAAACACGTCCTATGCGGTTAAACACTTTCTACACTCTTAAACATATGTAATTTTAACAACATATAAAATTCTCCATGCGTACTTACTGTCGGTGAGGTCACTTCCTGTTTACAGCCTGTTTACTAGCTGAAGCGGACGTGGCGTACACCGCCGCTGTGTATTCATCCGTTAATGAAATACAGTGCATACTGTTTTATTTCGATTTAAATGTTCGTTTAATGTTTGAATTAACATTTTTTTTTAAATATACATTTTATATTTTATACTCCAGAGTCCTGCGAAAGCCAAAAAATTCCACGAAACTAAAATTTGAAAATCCGCGATGCACTGAACCCGCTATAGGTGAATCGCGATATTGCGGGGGTTCACTGTATTTACTTATTTCTTGACTATTGTAGGTATATACTTTGTTAGGTTTTTTTGTGTGGTTCTCAATTTTTGTACGTGAGCAATATGTTGAGACGGGAAGTGTACACGCGGAAAGCATCTATTAACTAACCGATGTGACCGCAAAGTCCCTTGCGGTACAGCTGATTACTGACTGTGGCGTTCGGTGGGTAAGAATACTCCTAAAGCTATGGATGTTCAGGTTATTAACATAATTAAAGTGTTTAGGGCCAAACTGCCTCCCTAATTCACTGTCATTATAAATGTCAAACGCTGCCAAAGTCCAGACATTCCATTCCAAATTAGGGTCAAAATATGTTTGTAAATTTTGTCAGGGGGAAGAAAAGGGTGAAGACATTCCTGTCAAATGAGGATAAATAAAAGTAATCGTCTTGCTATTAGCGCGTCCTGCTTTTTGAGACGCTTATGTTAACCTCTTACTTTCAGACTGGCTGTGGAGGTAGCCCTGGGAATCCTCCTCCTTTGCACATCTTCACTTCCTCGAGTCAATCTGTCCTGCCTTGGTCAATGAGAGTGGCATCCTTCGGAGACGGGATTAAGAATAGCCCACGATAATGGATTTTCCCCTCCCGTAATCAATATCGCATCCCGCCTGCTCTGGTAAATTGAGGGTTTGCTCATGTGGCACTCGGGCTGTGTTTTGCAATTCGCTTTGAAGAAATTAGTGAATGAGTCTGAGTTGGAATGAGTCATGAATACAATGCTGAGGGCCTGATACACTCGTATAAGTGCTCCACACACTACCAGGCCCCCATCCTGTCAGTGTCACTGCTACGTAAGGAATGCTTCACCCCAAAACAGATCTGTCCTAAGGGAGGTCCCGTTCCCCTGATGGATATACCAACGCTTGGGTAATATTCAGTAACTTTATATCTAGAAAGTCCCCTATATGGTTGCTGGGCTAAATGAAATGGCAAGTGCGTGTAACTAGAAGGCAAAATAAGCTGCAAATGCCTGTCTTTTTGCGAACACTTGGAAGCTTTTTTTTTTTTAATGTAATTAAACATCTCAGTACATTCTCATGAAGTTTCAAAGTACCAGGGCGACAATAAAATGCTTATTAACGAACAACAAATGCATAATAAAGCCCTGCAGCTGCCCTGATTACCATGTTTAGATGCTTGTTAAGCTATGGTTAATGGAATCAGGTGTGCTAAATGGGCTTGCGTAAGTATTCACCCCCTTTGAACTTCTCCACAATTTCCAGTGTTTCAACCTGGAACTGAAACTGACTTAATGTGAAGCATGGTGGTGGGAGCATGATGTTGAGCCCTTGGCCTCAAGCTCAGATTAGTATTTTTTCAGAACTCACTTCTGTATCACATCTTCTTTCACTTAATCCTGTTCAGGGTCACAGGGGGAAGCTGGAGCCAAACACATCTTACTTCGCAGGCAGGTCACTAATCCACAGCAGGGCCCACACACAGAGACGGACGAGCATTTACACGCACATTCACACCTACGGGCAATTTAGAGTATTAGCCTAATCCCCTCTGTGCATGTCTTTGGACTGGGGGAGGAAACCGGAGTACCCGGAGGAAACCCACACAGACA
>JAQLOM010000001.1:20335831-20347123 GCA_030068315.1 Chrysichthys thysi
ACACACACACACACACACACACACACACACACACACACACACACACACACACACACACACACACACACACACGTCTTCTAAAAACTCTCCGAATATCGCCAGTGTGTCTTTCTGCGCTGCACTGCTGTGGTATTATCTTCACATCAAAAACTTTTATATATATATATTTATAAAAAACTTGCCCAGCTGCCAATCTTGTGACTGTCCTTAAAAAAAAAAAGAAAAAAACCACCTAAATCATTTTCCATCTCTGCCTCCACGTCTCACCGACCGTGTCAGGATGAGGCAGGATGTAGCACTCACTGATGTCAGTGTGCAGTGCTGACAGGCTCCGAATTGCATCTCCTATTTCGGGACGTTGTGAACATGTGCACTGTGGGAAGGCGAGTTCTTCGTTCCAAGGGCAAGCGTTAGGCTCCTTTCACGCTCTTTTTTTTTCTCTCTCTCTAAACCCCCGGTACACATTTTATATATAATCCTGTTGGAAGCATCCATTTTTCTTAAGTGCTGCTTTGACCCAAGTTCAACGTCTCAAGTGACATCAAGCCCGTGACACTTAGGGGGCCAAGCAGATAAAAAAATAAATAAATAAACAAAATGGAGGACAACATAAGAGTGAAGAGATTACATTGGCTTACATTATAAACAGCTGTCTCTCACCGGCGTCTCTCACCAACCCCCCCAAAAAAACCACTGCGCTGACACTGGAGACTCCTTCGAAAAATGTTACATGGACATTTTTTTCCTCGTTCGTAAGAAAGCAAAACCAAATCGATAATTATGCACGTTATCTATCCACTTAGGGACAGCCGGACAATTCATGCAAGTTACGGAGCAAAACTTTCTGCGAAACACGAAAATCCATGATACACGGACGCTACCTGCTAATACTTTAAGCCCTGGATGATCCTCCTACACTCTTTAAACACGTTCTAGACACGATTAAACACACGACGGAAACATTTGCGAGCGTATAGCGAGGTGAATTCTGCGTCGAATTCGTAGAAGCATCACATTTATAGCGAGTACTGCTACGGGCAAAGAACTGGATGTTGGCAAATGCTGGTTGCTTCTCCCCAAACGTACACGTCGTAGTCAGCAGCCAATCACAACCAAGGTTTAATGAACAGGGCGTTCCGATTGGCCAGCCTCGTTCCTCCAGCTATATATTTTTCCCTATATTTAATCAACACACTTTGTGGGCGATCAGATCCAATCAGATATTAAGTATACTGTGGTAGACTCCAAAGATCGAGACGCTTGGCCTGAAGCCTACCGTGCATCATTCTTACGAACTACGAAGTCATACAAGCCACTTCCTTTATGGGAAAGGAAACTGAGTGCCTCAGTAAAGGAAGTCCTCCCTCCCCGTCCTTTCTTCTATTCCTTGCTCCCTGTACTTATCAGGTCTCCCGTTCACTGCGGACTAAAACCAAACATTACCGACATCCTACATGATACAGAATCTGCCCCAACAACCTTTACACCACCTCCCATGTTCTATGTGGTCGGCCAGTGTCGCCTAAAGGCTACAAGTGAAGCCTGTGTGAAACGGAGATGGGTTTGTGCTCGTCTTTCCAAACCGCACTAAGAAGAGACGCGCCGCCATAAAGCAGGTCGCCGTGCTCCAGTAACTCAAACATGAGAGATAAGGCCCAGTGTTTACTGCAGTTATCAGAACACCGCTGCCTGACCGCAGGATGTCAACAGGAGCCCGAGTGCCATTACTGAGAGGGGCACGGAACTGCTGAGATCATCTCCTATGCAGCTCAACACTGGCTGGTGTTACTGGTGTGTAATCCAATATCCTGCCTGTTATTCTTCTGGGTTTTTTTGGGTTGTTTTTTTTAAAATATTTGACAAGGCTGTATTTGGATAGTCCACTGTAGACACTCTGTAAACATAACTAATCATCGCGAGTGAGTCAACAACCTGTCAGAGTCTCACGACTACATTTGAACATCTTATATTTATTATTTTTACTTATTTCTTTTCGTTTTTAATACATGATCTAGACCAGGGGTCAACTATCAATTAGTGGTCCAGATGTGGACCCAGCAAAGCGGCTTGTTGCAACCAGTCATCTCACGTACCTATGTAAATGATCTCGCTGAAGGCAGCTCATCAAGAAAGAGACGCATCGTCACATACTTTTATAGATTTAAAAGAAAAAAAAAATTATTTAATTTACGCTCTCTGGTCTGATTAGGGAAGTGATGACGTGGCTTGTTTTGAAAAGTGCATGTTTATTCCCCTCTTCAAGTAGGAACCCCATGCGTTCTGGCGCTAGTCCAACGCGGTAATGCAAAGCACACTTGCGAACCAACACGAAACCACTTTGAATGTCTGTGTAATATTTACAGCCATGAGCGAACCACAAAGGTATGCGTAGTCACCCTTCAGTCGTAATTTCTTGTTTATTCGTACCTCCGTAAGCAAGGGATTGAATTTCGTATTTCCTGAATGTCGAATGATTCGACTTGTACAATATCAATTCCAGTCCATGCGTACTCTACTACTACATTTTATATCATTGTGAAAAGCTCGAGATATCGCTTGAAATGATGTTGAGAATCGCTTGACGGGCAGGTACATGACCATCTAGGTTAAAGTGACGTGATTTGTGCAGTTGAACAACACAGCGCCCGGGGAGCAGTCCTTGGGGAGAGTACCTTGCTCGGGGTACTTTGTCAGTCCTGGGCTTTGAACCCACAACCTTCCAGTCGAAGGGCAACTGCCCTGACCACTAGGCTACCAGTGCCCTGGTTAAAGGATCAAGGTTCGGTTAATCTTTTCTACCGTACAACTGGCCAATTTTGCTCATCGTCGGACAAGCCAACAATAGGTGGCGCAAGACATAAGGGCAAGATTCCGCCTTGGAAATGGGAGCGGTTTAGCTGTTTGTTGAGTGAGCTTGCCTGGGGATGTACTACTTTTACCTCTATTCTCCTTTAAGTGCATTCGAAGTGAGCCGACAGATTTACTGCTGATATTGCCTCGTGTCTTCGGATACACAAGCCGCAGGGAAACACCTCGACGGTATACGCTTCTTCCAAGTACTGAAAGTTCTCGGTGCACTGTAAACACACTTATCAAAAGAGATGTGATCAGAGAACCAAATGCATTCCTCTCCCCGGATCCTGTCCAGTCTGACTTCTCTCTCTTGGTCTCTTTGAGTACAGTGCGTAAAAAGCAAAAAAAAAAAAAAAAAACCTGACTGCAAGCTGTTTCGCGCTGTCTGATTTATTTTTTTATTTGTTGTATTTTTTTTTTTGAGCTCTGTCGTTCAGGGAGCATCACAGATGGACTGTTTTTCGTGAACTCTTCAGCGTCTCCCTTTCACCAACAACCTGCGCCCATTGAATCAACATGGGGGAGGTCAGGCTGGAAGTAGGGTTGCATAAGGCGAGTCGAGAAGTTGCTTTTAAGTTGAGAGGTCGGAGAAGGAACGGGGCCAACGTTATGACTCATGGGTTCTAACCTGTGAGCCAACGGACAAGGGGGTTGGGGAACACTCTCACAAAGCGGCGTTAGAGAAATCCGGAAATAGATATGGCTCTTTAATGAGCCAGCCGAAGGCAACAGTGGAAAGGTAAAACTCCTGACGTGAGGAAGAAACTTTGAAAGGAACTGGGCTCAAAAAGGAACTCGCATTTGCTTTCGCTTTTCTCCTTGTGCACTGGTTCTCGAGGTTAAACAGCCAATCAGAGGTCTCTCGATGTTAATTCAAGAGGACTGATGACCACTGAGACCACTAAGTGAAAAGCAGAGACCACTGCCGATGACGCGGGACATGTCTCAAAAGCTACAGAGATGTCGTGGTTGAGGTTTGATCTCCTAGATAGGCGGTACTTCTTTGTTTGCAGTTTGGTCTGGTCTCCAAATCAAACTTCCTGAGGAATGCTTCATGAGCTCGTGTGTCCTTGTTTACCAGATCCAATTCGATGAGCATAATTGGGCTTCACGCGCACAAATCTTTTCTCCTCTCCCCTTACACCTTCTCTCCCTGACTTCTTCTCTCTCGGCAACTAATGAGACAGACCAGAATAGCTCCGAATGGTGCATTCTCTGGAGAAAGGGAAACAGGCATGCCTGGGCCAAGGAGACGGGTCCTCTCTCGCTCACTCCTTAAGGAAGTATTGACATAGGCCCTCACCTCCTGCACCTGTTTCGCTGGACCGCCACGGAGTCTGCGATGGCAGATCGATAGTCTGCCTTCAAGCTGCAGACAGGCAGGTTAACAGGCACAGCTGAACAAAGGAAAGGATGGATGAATGAGGGCCCGAAAAAAAAAAAAAAAAAAAAAAAAAAACCAAGTGGGATGGAGTATAAAAATAATGTAATGAAAAAAAAAAAAAAAAAAAGGAAGGGGGGGGGGGCGGGGGGTGGAGAATACAGATGAGGAGAGAATCTGGAGAGAACTGTGAAAGTAAACAAAAGTTTCAAGAGAAACTGAAGGTCAAAGGAAAAGGCCGGAGGGAGAAAGCTAAGTGAAAATAAAAAGTGAAATATAAGACAGAGGAGACGAGAAAGAAGGTGGCCAGGCAGAAGAGGTCTAAATCACAAAGTTGAAAAAAAGAAAAAAAAAAAAAAAAGGTGTCCCTCAAGGGAATATGTTTGGTCCGTTCTGACTATAGATCACTCCGCAGCACCAAAGAGAAGAGAACGGATACGCAGGGAGACTTCGTCTCGACTAGGAGACCACCAACAAAGATCAAGTCTCTCACACCTCAATATGGCTGACCTTTAGCACTTGAACAGTAGGTTCCAGCATCGAGCAGTGCCCCTGCAGACCGGGTAATGGACGAGGTGTTGATGGAAAACCGTAATTCTTCTTTAGCGGTTGGGTTAAGGAAGAAAGAGACAGGCGAGTGTGAAACCTAATCTCAGGGCCCCTCGAGGCTGAAAAGCATTGCCGGTCATTTTATTTTTGCTTCAATTTGACGGGACGAGATCAGACGCTAAATATTGCCTCATATGGCATTCAAAGAGCCCTATTAGCATCATCCAGAGAGAAGCCTGTCATGTCTAATTAGGCTTGGGAATGTGAGGTCATGATGTCCAGAGAGTCGTCTGACATTTTGGCTGGGTTAGTCAGCCTAAGCTAGATGACTGGTTTTCATACGAACGTCTAGTAGTGTTTGAGTCCTTATGGTGTAGTGCTAGGGTTTGTGTTAAAGCTAGCATATATGACAATGATGGTATGAAAAAATAACTCTACAACGGACTGTACAGGTTTCAGAGGTCAGCGTCTTCCAAACGGATATATTGTCCATCAAAATCTCATCGACGCATGCCAGTATTCTGAACAGGGGAATAATATTTAAACGTCTTTGCGCTCCAATCTAACGACACTGTGCTGTGTTCTCCATGTAATCACTAGTTCATTTCCCTAACTTGAAGTGAACATGCATGCTAATGTGAATGCTTAATTAGCCAAGCAAGAACGTTCTCTCCACCCCATGGCATTAGCGTCTCTAGCACTTCTCCACCTGCAATTTTCACATCGTGTAGGGGTTCTGTCACGATCTACTGAGTATTTGAAGTAAATCACAGTGTGCGTGGTATCAAACAGTCTTAAGAGAAAATCTCACGAACAGCAATGGTAATAGTTTATATTTAATACATGGCCAGCAAGTGTGATTCATTGCTATTGATAAGGGAGTAGGACAAGTTTTAATACAAGTACAACACAACAGACCGAGATGCTTAGACAGAAGATGGTCTAAGTATATCAGTCACGTAGGGAGGTCCAAGTGTGCATAGGGACTGTAAACATTATCTTAAACCATATCCCGTGATCCGTAATAAACAGTGAGCTAATGGGGGGAGGCTAAAAGGGGGAGGGACATGATCCCTTTTTCTTAATGCCAGGAAATATTCTGTGCTAATTTTTTTTTCATCATGAGGACTTAACATCTACTGTGTAGGTGATATGAACTGAACTAAAGGTGTGTATAATGTTCTCCAGACCATGGAATGAAAGAAATGGTTGCTCTTGACAACGAATCTGAGGTCTGGCTCAAATGTGAACCTTGGAGCAACATTCTATGAGGGTGGTCCTCCGTAAATTGCCAATAAATAAATAAATAAATTATATATATATATATATATATATATATATATATATAGCCTAATGGATAGATATGGAGGAAAATTCTGGACCTAATGTTGAACCTTGAGGTATGCCATAGCCAAACAACAATAAGAAGTTAGCTATATTAACTGTGAAAGTCCCGTGACTGAGATAGGGATTAAATTAGTACAGTAATACCCCCCGCTTACCTGCTCACCATGCACTCAACGTACTCATCAAGGATCTTCAGTGTAAAAAGTAAGCGGAGGGGGAAAAAAAAAATCAGCACAAAAAACTGACATGTTTTCACCGAATCATTGTCTTCTATTGGCTTGAGCTTTGCGAATACATGGGTCCAGATTCACTTATATTAAGTGGCTGTAAGCAAAAATAACCATTATATGTTTGGTTGGAAAAAAACAGAAAAGTAAAGATTTCAGGTGTCTCCCATTCGGACAAAGCAAGGAGTCGTGAAAATCATGAATGCTATAGATCAGGGGTTCTTAAAGTATGGGTCGCGACCCAAAAGCGGGTCGCGAGACCCCCCAAAAAAACATCCCTCGCCCTGGTCGGCAAAATTGAACAGCGCGTGCGCACAACCAACCTCCCCAACCCCCCACCGGCAAAATTTAACAGCACGTGAGCGGGACCCGCCCCGGTTGACAAAATTGAACAGCGCCAACCCCCCCACAAAGCACTATCTCATACAAGTTACCGGAAACCATATTGCTTTTGGGCCTGAATGCTAATTAAGCAACGATTCAGGTTTTGTGCCAAAAGATCGTTTAAAAACATATATTTTCCCGTCAGCAGCGAGTGGAAATGCTCAAGCATCCAATTAACAAACCGAACGACGGCACCCATGAAGGACGGCGAAGTGCCGCTCCATAAAAAATCCATATTCCCTAAAAGCCTCTTTCTTCGAATATGCCACACACTGCTTGCCTTTCCTCTGCCACAACTGCCTGGCGGCCAAAGTAACGGTGATGTGTGGCCATAGTGCTTAATAATGTCAGAAATCAATACACACCAGCATTCAAGCTGCTGGGGGGAAAAAAGGGAGCTTTTCTCCTAGTTATTGACTGGAGAAGTGAGAGAAGGCAGGCAGCCTTCATGTAAACGAATGCTTATCTTAAACCGGGGTGGTGTGGCAAACTGAGCTGCCATTAAAATACTCCTGAGTTACTGCCCACGGGTCATTCGAGCAGTATACAGCAATTAAGGGTTTAAGTGAGTCAGTGAGGAGAGCGAGCAGGAACCAGAACCCATTCCGCAGTTAGCTTTCAGGAGTGGAGGATTTCACAAGTGTAGACGGGGAGGGGAAGAAATGGGTGGAAAATGCATTTTCTGATCATTTGTGACCATCCAATTTGGAACAAGTTTATGATCTGATTATAGCTCCATTTATCACCAGAAGTTCTCTCGAAGCGATTTCACACTGTCAGCAAGTCTGAGCACGAACTGCTGCGAGCGTTACGTTTATGTCCCTGCATTAACCTTTCATCTTAAAAAAAAAAAAAGAAAAAAAAATGCACGCCATTACACTGGGGGGGAGACAAAAAAACCCCCAAAAAAACAAAAACACACCCCAACCATTCCTGTTTCCAATCAAACAAACATCACGCGATAATTTGCCACTAAATGTCATAACTGCTAGATGATAGACAAGTCACAGAACACATTGAAAAGAAGCACAGGAACCGCTTAAGCTCGTCTAAGCTTCTCGACAAGGTCGAGACAGGGCTTGGCTGCGCAATCCCTATTATAAGCAGGTATACGTTATTTACAAGTTGCAAAGGAAGTCACGACAATAGCATTCTTGGCCTCAATGGGAGACAAAGGTGTAATCACTCACGCTTGGTGTCCAGCATAGGGGTGTGGATTCAAAAGGTCTCCTCGAACCCTTTTTGTTTCCATCGTGAGCGCCAACTTGTTTGACAAGTGCTTTAATTGGCTCGGCATCCCTAACACGAAACTCCACAAGACCAAAGTTTGTCCACTGACAGGTCAGTGTTCACTTACTTAACCACGTCTACGAAAGGACGCGATGAAACCCTATCAATCAAACTCTCGCGTCCAGGGAGAAGAGGAAGAAAGGCAATCTGTAAGCCTAACCGTGTCTACAAGGAGGGATTACAAAACACGACGCTAGGCTCCAAGCAATTTTACTATTACATTAAAGCCTCTCGTATATCCGCAAACGTATCACAATATCCATGGACCACCTTCAATCGGTATCAAGACACTGAGAATCAGTATTGTATGCTTTTAGCCTGGAGCAGGATAACATGGGCATGTTTTATTTAGTCATCAGTCATCGGAGATATTTGGTTTCCAGACTCTTACCTGGCAGAGAGCAGACGATGGTGTGATGGGAGGAATGAGGTGCACAGGCAGCAACATGAAAAAAGAAAAAAGAAGAAAGAGAGAGAGAGAGAGAGAGAGAGAGAGATTCATTAGAACCGCATGGGAGTAGAACAGACCAACGCATTGTGCTTGATAAAAACCGATAGGGTTTCACCGAGCAGGAATATTTGCTCATTATAAGCATTGTTGCTAAGTGCTGAAGCACAAAACAGCCCGGTGCACCGAGAAGTGTGCTTGACGCAGACATCTACGTTACGTAACACGCGTTGAGGTTAACACTGATTTTGTCTTATTTCCAGAATAATAGGCTTCTCCAGGATAACGACCCTGAGCACGGTTACAGTTAGGTGATGAATGCATCATGGGTAAAACTCAGATTTTAAGACCTTGCACTTCCACCGAGTCAGAACTCTGGCAGTCAGGAATCTGTGCCAGACGCTGCCCTCCCAGGAATGTACAACCTGTTGTCTCTTGCACTGCAGTCTGGCAGAAAACCAGATAAATGTCCAATGAACAGGGAAAGCGTGGGGGGGAGCACAGTGATGGATTATAGAATGAAGAAAGGGAGGAAAGGGGAAAGGGATGATATTGCATCCTGTGTTTCGGTGAACCAAAGTGTAGGCCGAAGATATATAATGAATTAATTAGACAGACAGACAGACAGACAGATAAACAGACAAATAGACAGATGGACGTCCAGACTGATGTATACGCATACTGATGAATGGATGGATAGATAGACAGACAGAAGGGCAGATAGACAGACAATTAGATGTACCAATAAGCAGACAGACAAGTGAAGAAACAAATGGACAGACAGAAAAACAGATAGACAGACAGACAGACAGGTCCTCACACAGCTGGGTGGAAGGGCAGACACAGACAGATACAAAGACCAATAAGTGGACAGATATATAGGCAGGCAGGCAGACAGAAGCATGGATGGAAAGATGGACCGATAGATAAAGGATCAGACAGAAAGCTGGATGGGCGGACAGACATGTAGACGGATAGACAGATAGAGATAGATGGAAAGATGGAGGATAGACAAACAGACAGACAGACGAAGAAGAGACAGACGGACAGAGAGAAAGACAGAAACAGACAGATGTACGTAGGTATATTGGCAGACAGTTATGTAGACAGACAAACAGACTGATGGACAGACAGACAGATTTTTTTTTGTCGGCAAAGATTTAACACTGCTGCCATCCTATGAGCTGAGCCAGATTAAGGTAGATTTCCCAAGCTGGGGCTCCGGTATAGCAAGGCAGACCTAGAGCTTCACAGCGAATCTTCCCCAAACCTTCTAGAACAAGGCAGGACATGCCAGTGTTTCTGACTCAGCCCCTTAAGGCTTGCTTTCTTGAAAACAGATTACACCTAGTTAATTTGCAGTGCTGAATGCCCATTTTAAGTATAATTTAGCCCAATAGGCTTAATGCGAGTCTAAGGCACTCTTAACAGACTTAATAGGCCCTGAATATACACCGAAAATGGGAACGTGCTCTCCAGATACTTAGATGCAATTTGGTAAATAGACTCCACATCTGTTTCTGCTAGTATGTGGGCTCCGTCTGAATGCACAACCTCGGAAAGGACAATTGCGCTCTATGAATAATGGCGCTCAGTGTGCATCGCACCTCCCAGCTAAATTGTCTTCACCCTCAACAAGGCCGGAGGTTGAAATACGAACAAAACTTGAAGGAGACAAATGGGCGTTGGAAAGGGATGGATGAGAACGTGTGCACTCAGTTCCTGGTGTCTTGTGTGAGTCTTGATATTAAGAGGTGCTTAATGATGCAAATCATGAGACAGATGGTGCTGTTTGAGAGTGGGACCAGTGCCGTGGAACCTTCTGACAAGGACCAGGTTTTAATGCCAAAAGCCAGAGGCAGTTAAGATCCAAATAAAAAGCTTGCACTCAACCCACCAAATGCATTTTCTTATTCAATTATTTCTACCTTCTGTTCCAGCAATGTCGGTACCGTCACGTCTGCACAAATTTCCTCTCGGAGCGTTTATGGGGGAAGAAATTACGGGACCTCTCCGTCTACTCCTTCGCCGCTTCAAACAGATCCCCCCACCCCCAAAAGGCCAAACGCTGCTGCTTTTTATATTGGTTATACATGAATCAAAGCAGTAAATGGTGCAGCTTCTCCGACTCGCACTGTTGCTGTAGCTGTAGTGTCGCTCCCATCAAGAGACACGCCACCTGAAATTACCTCTTGGGTTGAGTGTGAGGACTACATTTTCAACAGATCAAAAAAGCACCCAGGGAAAAGAATCAATTTGCTCTGTGAAAGCCTTCTGTTAAATGGTTTGTCCTTTAGAGAACTGGCAAAAGGAACTTTTTCTCCCCCCCCCACACACACACCTCACTCATGTAGTCACAGAGAGACTTGCATATACGAGAAAGCCCGAAAGGTATATAGTCCTGAGAGTACAGCGGCCATAAATATCAACATTGTTACCTGTAGACCAAGCAAGGCAACAGGTAGTAGGTAAGGAATAAAAGCGAAAACAACAGTGCATGCACTTACAGGAAAACAACCAACCAGGAACTTGGCAACACCGATAATGGTTTTATTTATTAAAAAATGCGCTACTTTTTTTTTAATCTATTTATATTTACGTAGGGGCGGCACGGTGCCTGAGTAGTTAGCACTGTCGCCTCACAGCGAGAAGGTCCTGGGTTCGAGCCCCGGGTTCAGCACAGGCGCCTCTCTGTGTGGAGTTTGCGTGTTCTCCCCGTGTCCGTGTGGGTTCCTTCGGGTACTCCGGTTTCCTCCCACAGTCCAAAGACATGCACAGAGGGGATTAGGCTGATTGGCTGCTCTAAATTGGCC
>JAQLOM010000001.1:20498138-20516568 GCA_030068315.1 Chrysichthys thysi
TGGATTTTTACAACATTATCGTTGAAATACACAGTCCTGAAAAAGGGGCGTTTCTTTTTTTGCTGAGTATATATATACTGGGAAGTTAAAAAACTATGTTGGCAAAGTACTGTGTCTGTTACGTTTCTATATATATACGTACACGTGTGTGAGCTTTGAAGTATCAGCTTATGCAACTGCAAATTAAAAACGATTCCCATTTGCTTATACAGTCTCTCTTGATGGAGCATGCTCTCAGGCATGAGTAGTGATGAGTTGTGATGAGTGTGTTTGTCACTGTATGTATGCGTCCTGTCCCCAATGCCCAAGTGGTAATGAGTTCTGGTAATAAGAATGCCGCAAAAAGTGAATCCTTGTGTATCTAAATAAGGGAAGATGCAAAAAAAAAAGAAAGAACGAAAGAAAGAAAAGAAAATGAAATGAAAGAAAACAATGAGCCAAACAGAAAGAGACACGCACCAAGCAATTATACATGGTTTAACAGAGTTCAACTGTAGTCCAGCAATCTGACTCCTGAATCAGGGCAACCAGATGAATAAGCATTCTGCCTCATAAACAGCAAAGCAGCTTTTTGAACGAGAGAGAGAGAGACAGAGAGAGAGAGAGAGAGAGAGAGAGAGAGAGAGAGATTGCAATCACATTCCTGGAAATAGACAGCAGCTTACAATTTCTTTAGGTTCAAATGCCACTGAGCTACTTACACTCATAACATTTTCTCCATATAAACCATAAATACCAGATACACAGCTGAAGGTCCGTTCTAATTTAATTAAGGAATTAACTTGTGTTGTAGAAATTCCACAACGTTAATTAAAGAATTTATTAATAAGCATAATTGTGCGTATGTGACTGGTGACATAAGCACGTTGGACCATTCTGAACCACTGAATTATAGTTTCATTCCAATAACTGTCTTGTTTTTATACCTTTTATTGCATAGCACTGTTGCACTCTCGAATCCGACTACATCAGTTTGTATTAATACGCCCATTCTAATCTGTTAGCATTTCTCGAGGGAGAGGGACTTGCATGGTCAACCTAGCACAAGGTGGAAGTTTTTGAGAAGCTATAACGAAGCAGGCAGTCGTTTCGTATTTTGCAACATTCCGAGCTGAAGCTGTAACTCTGAATTTGCCACCACGGGCAAGACTTTGTGGCCCAGGAGTTTACGTCCTGTAGATTCTCTGTAAATTGACAAGTTACATACTTACTAGGCTTGAGTCCGTGTCGCTTTATTGGTCTTTATGCTTTATAATGAAGAGAAAGACGTGGGTTGAGATCACAGGAGAGGGATAGTTTTTTGCGGGAAAGAAGGGTGACTGTCAAGGGAGTGCTCTTAGGGTTGATCCCGAGTGCTGGATGCTGGTCATATCTGCCGAGATCAGCAAGGTGGAGCTTCAGCAGTGGGCTAGAAGGCATCTGACTGATCCATGCAAGAGACGCAGGGAGAAAATCTGGGTATATGGTTGGGGTTTGCAAGGGCACATTCCTACACATGCCCTAAAAGCATTCCTTATCTTCAGGGCTAGCTGACCTGTCTGCTGGAGGTACTAGACGTAGGTGTGTTTGGTCATGTGTCATAATTAGATTGGATATAAATCTCAAGAGGTGAAGAACCATACTTGGAGGGCATACTTGGCAGGTTAAAGGGCATCACCAAGTAGACCTATAGGACTCAAATGCATTCCTGAGACATTTTCTGTATTGGACTAGTTTTATGGTGATAGTCTGGGGGAAATTGTCTGTGGTGTCTTTTGTTTGACAAGAAGTAACTCCTTCTACTAGAAAATACAGACAAAATTCCAGGCAATATACACAAATGAAGCCGACTGTTGAACTGTAAAGGCTTGGGCTCAAAAACGGATGGTTTTCAGATTTAATCTTGACTTGCCCATGACCCCATTAAGACTTGGTCTTCTTTTGATATCGGCTAGTCTTGGTCTTGGACTTGCCAATGGCAGACTTCACCCCAGGTCTGCTTTGAAGATCCACTTTCAGAACAAGCACCACTGATGTTTGGTGGCTAATGGGACCAGTTGAATTGGGTAGTGATTCCTAACAGCGACTGAATTTAGATTTAGATTTAGAGTTGAATTTTGTGAAGTTAAAAGTGTCATAAAGCCTTGCAGTAAACCCCATTTAGATACACTCCTCCATGGCCATATCTACTGGCGCTATATCGACACAGATTAGCAAATAAGAGCACTACAGACTGGACATTGATGAGATCTGTTACTGAAAACAACTACAGAATCCAGTGTTTCATCAATACTTTTCTAAAATCCTCCTTCTAAGCCTGATGATAGAACATCTTTCATTAGGTTCCAGATCAAGCTAAAATCAGATCTCTCAACGGAGGAGCCAGGCCAAGAAGAGGTCAGGACATGAGGAGCAAAGATAGGTCCTGGACAAGAGCAGGGTCAGCGATGACTCTTCTGCGATGATAGATGAATTAACTTAATAACTTTCAGAGGAGTGAAATACTCCGAGGGAAAGCCCGAGTGTACTGGAGCGTTGCTGAAAACAAAGTGGTAAATGAAAGCCTTCCAGGCCGTTTGTCTTCTTACTCTGGCAGGCTGCAGCTCCCAGCACACTACAAGGTCATCTGTAATGAAACCAGCAAGTGAAAGGGGAGTTAGGTCGTAAGAGAGCCTGAGCGGCTATCAAGGTAGCTTGAGCTTTGTGGGTCCTATTAGTAGAATCTTCTTCTTCTCTTTCTTCTGAATGTCCCCTATTGGCAGCCTAACTAACAATACGCCTCATTTATCAACCTTTTAGTGAAGTAGTGTTCTGGTCAGATTGTTCCTCTAATGATACATTTCTTGCTCACTTGCAAATGTTGATAAATGCCAATCAGCTAGCTGTGTATTACAGAGCAAAAGCACGGTATGCTGATTAACACAATGCATAAATAGGACAAAATTCTCAGAGCGGACAATGGCAAAATGGTGAAAATTTGGGAATCTCATTATAAGGGGGCCAAGCACAACCGACCCCCTGTGGAATTACTTCTGATTCTGTCCTAGGGGTGTGTAAACTTATGCCCTTGGCTCTAAATGTCCGATATATGCAAACAGGAGGGAGGAGGGTAAATAAAACTGCTACTTACAGGAAGAAGTGCTTTTATTACACTTTTTAGCCTGATGCCATTGTATGCTTCCTCTTATTGATGAATGCCATTCAATCCCAATAAAGTAAATAAATAAAGTGCAGTGAATGGAAAACAACTGAAATGGGATTGATGAATGGAGTTACAGTAAGTCAGTTTGTGCTTCATTAATTCTAAAATATGCACTGACTGCATTTCCTGGAATGCCGTGAAGAAAGATTGTATGGGTACACACTTCCTGAGGCTTGGATTAGTTTCGCTGCTCTTAAATTACATTAGTGTAATCAAGAGGTGCTAAAACAACTATAGAAAGCATAATGGCGTTTGGGCTTGATCTTTATGTCAAGACCTTATAAATGAATTAATAGAATGTTCTATGTGACATTTCAGTGATCTTCAGATATTGAAGTACAAAGTTGTTTACCTTGAATAAGAATAGATCGTTTTATTTTTGCTATTTCATTAATTGGGACAAACCAGGTTCAATTTGGGGTACGTGTGCGAAATAAGTGAACTCAGTCATTAAACAGGGAGTGGTCAAAAACAGGAATGGGCATTAAACACCACAAGCAACATAGAGAACGCAAAACAGACGTCAAACAGATCGTAGGAAAATAGTCACGTAGACAAGGTTCAGGAGAACCTGGCAAGACTTCGCGGCTAACACGTGAATATCCGCTTTCTTAGTGTAGCACTTACGTCAGGCAAAGTCTGCCTCGAAAATCCCATAAATTGATGGGTGAAATTAAGCATTTGTTTATTTCTGCTTGGGCTCTCGTGCTCCAAGTCCAACGGCATTGTAATAATAATGCCGTAGCAACAAAACCCAATAAAGCTGGCGTTAATTACTGCGTATTTTCTACTTACTGATGCTAGCTTGCTTGTTCTGAAATAATATCATGCCAAGCTTTGTTCGGAAATCCTGGTCTTTATTTAGCATTATTTTTCCATGCTAATGAGATATGTTGTTATGGTACATATATTAATGTCATGGTTTTAATAATCTGATTACAGGTCATTTCTTTGTTCGTGCTAATTGACAGGATTAAATAAGATTTCCGGTGTTTACTTTGGCAGCGCTATCATAAGGTGGGGTGTGTGTGTGTGTGTGTGTGTGTGTGTGTGTGAGAGACAACCGAATACTGTATATAATTTGCAGAGTGTCTGCAAATTATTAACATGTCTTAAAGCTGGATGAGTGTTTAAGGAAGGCTAAGTTAACCTGAGACAACCATAGGTTTCCTTAATGGTTTTGAAATATTTGGGACTGTATAAAGGACCATAATGTTTTAGGTCCTCGCACAAAGGAAAGGGATATGAAATGTGGTAATTGGGTTCATCAGAGGTGAATAAGAGTGGAAGTTTCTATTGTTAATGATTTAATCCATGGTGCGTGATGATTGTGGCCATTTCGGTGCCTCGGAGTCTGATTCATTGTCTCATCTGGCCTGAGCATGTCGTAGATTGAAGATGCAAACAAGCACACATGGTGAATTAGTCTGCTCAGTGGACTGAACAAATGCATGTTCATGTAATTTATAGCCATATAATTGTCCGAACAATTACACTTTCTGCGTGTATGTGTGTGTGTGTATGCGTGCGCGTGCGTGTGTGAGAGAGAGAGAGAATCCTCATCAACACTGGAACTAGTTCAGGCATGTCTGTTTGGTTCTGTCCCAGCTCTAAGGACACAACACAAAGACTCAGTCTCACACTTTGTTTGCCAGCTATCACATACACAGAACCATTAAAAAAAAAACCCTGCGAGCTCATTTCAGATTAAATCACACACCATATGTGGACCTTAATGTCCTGGCTTGCACTCTCACGCTCCAACACACACACGCACACACACGCACTCCAGTATAATAATAATAATAATAGGAAGCTTGGAACCAGTGATGAATCCACCTGTCCACATCTCTTTTCCAGTCCCCTAAATGATTCTTTGTATCCTCAGGCAACATCATATATACATATACGCTATACATGTACACAGAATCTCTGGTGTCCTTGTTTTTCCTTGGGACTAATGACCAGGAATACACTAGGCTGTGAGTTTTTAAATTAGGCGTGCCCAAAAATCCGCAAACGCATGTGACACGTAAGCTTCACACCACCGACTCCAGCCTCTTCGGTATTACCATCCAGTGCATGTCTGTATGATTGGGTGAGCCAATGAAGTGAGACAGGTGGGAGCTCTAGAGGAAGTATGGCAAGTCAGCGCCATCTAGTGAGAAATCCTTCATTAGCTTGAGTACTCCTGTTTGATGACAGGCTACCTGGTTTTATAATACGCAGACATGAGTCGGTTTCCCTACTTGAGATATATGGGGTTAAATATTTGAACAGAGATATAATTTTATGACCGGGATCGTTCTTTTTTTTTTGATTGGTTGCAGCAATCGGGCAGCAGGTTGAGAAAGTCAAGCCAGACTTTTGTACTTTGCAAAACTTCCAGCTCCTATTAGGGGATTCCCAAACTCCCGAGTGAGCTATGAGATATAATCACACCAGTGGCTCCAGGTCTTCCCCAGGGTCTCTATCCTGTTGGGCGTTCTTGATCCAGCCTTACCAGGAACCAGGAGCTATGCACCCCAACACTGAGAAGAAGCCCAGCAACCCTGGTGAGAAGTGTTCTTTCTGCAGCCTGTACTTGCAACTGTACGCACAGCATATGACCATAGGTGTAGATAGGGATATCATCCTCGAACTGCGTTCCTGCTTCACCACCACTTGAGTGGAATAGCAACTGTTCCACTGCTGTCCCCGACTCAATCTTGTGTTGTCTTTACCCATCACCTGTGAATAAGGTACCATCCTAAGGTACCTTAACTCCACCCTCAAGGGCCTTCAAGCATCTCTTCCTGTTTTCCAGGAGAGGACCATTGCCTCAGACTTGAAGGTGCTGATTCAAATGTACACAGAAGATCAAAATCTGAAAACATCACCATATGTACTATGAGGATGGGATTTCTGGACATTAACTCTGTTAAGTCATGCTGCCGGAGGACGTCTGTGGTAATTATCCTTCGTTTGCACAGGATCAGCGATCTCTGTGGAAGAACTCTGACAGATGGGAGTGTCTTCGTGATGTATGCATGGTAGTCATGCTAGACGTTTTTATATATAGTACATGTATCACAGGATTGTTCTGTCTAACATCATAAACGCTTGCTGTTTTGCTATGTTTCATTTGGTCTTTGTCATCTCAGTGTAGGGAAAATGGTGCCATTGATTCTGTCAATCACCCAGTTTGGACCAGTCCCCAGTCACACACACACACATAATATACTGTATATATATATATAAACATGTGCACACACACTCAAACATGGAACACAGCGCACATATGAGTGTGAAACCAGGTATTGTGAATTGAAATGCTCTAAAGAGAACATGAGTTCCCGTCTTAATGAGAAAAAGCCCTGTATCTCCTTTCTCATTAAGAGCATGGCCAGATGCTTGCTCGAGGACTTCCAGGTCTGGACAACACATGGGACAGCAGGAGCTCAAATATAAATGACATGACCCAGCAATGTCTCACATTAGCACTGTAGTGAAATATTTATATTCAGAGAAAGTTTCAAGTTTCCCTGAATTCTGCAGCTGCCTTAGTAGCCGTATCTAGGTGAGCCTGTTCACAGAAGCAAGGGTAAGACCTGGGGATTTTTGTGATTTTCAAACCTTTAGGTAGTGCATGTTGTTGGCAGGAGCGTCTTTGTGGGTGTGAGTGTGTATCTGACAACAGTGTGCTGCCTACCACAGCTATCAGTCCACCAAAAAAAAAAAAAAAAACATTTCTTGCTTGGACAAAATTTGATGGATGGTATGACTGCGAGATGTTGTCATCTACCAATTGGCATCTCTGTGAGTGGATAATAGGTTTGAAAGGAGTTTTGTACCCTAACTTATTTTTATATGACACAGCACTATTCATGACATGGTTTGTCACTTTTAGTCAAAACAAATCTACATCATCGAGTTGAGGTAGTGTCCTATATTTATTCATCCCCTGGCAGAACACTGTCCAATTTGTTCTCCTCAATCTCGTCTTAACTAGATGAATGATGGCACACTTATTTTCGGTTTGGGATGTTGCACTTGGGTCTGGGTTTAATTAATCGGTTTAATTATGCCGTAATGTATTTCCTAACACGGAGATAATACTGTCTTACACAATTATTAGCACCCTACATACACCAAGATGTCATCAGTGTAAATGTATTACTTGAACATATCTCAGAGCAGATAATTGACAAATGACTGGAATAATAGACAGGGTGTTTGCCAAAGCCATATGGCAACACCAGACATTCAAAATCACTGTGGAGAAGGCGATTCTACTTCCACTTGTCTTGCGCCTTGATATGCACAAATTCTGGCAATTGTTTCTGTGTAGTTTGCACCAAAACAGGGCATAGTGAGGTTTCTTTGTCATCCGGTTTAGTCTTTGGTAATACAACCCACAACAAGAGGCAGTACCTTTAATGGTCAAAGGGTAGATGTGAGGGTGCCTCTGGCAGAAGGTCTGTTGCCAGTGTCATGGGGGTTTGGTGGTGTCTTGCATGCTGTAACGTCCTCTCCTTTGCTATTTACGGATTGGCATTTATAGGGAAGTAAATCTGCACAGGATCTGAATGCAGTGAAAAGCTCTTTGCAGGAGCTTTGTCTGTAGGGCTGTAGACAAGACTGCCATCATCAAGCACAAGACCAGGACTAGAGACTAGAAGGGTCAAGGCCATGTTTGTGCCAGTGATTCCTCTGTTTTCTACAAAAAAGAATTATTTCATGTGAAACTTTGTGCATGTGAAAACAAGCATTAGGCTCAGCAATCTTGGTCAAGCCCAAAACTATACTTTGCAAGATGCCCAGTGGCAAAGACCAAGACAAGTCCAAGTCAATACAGAAAACTTCTCAATGGGGGGCATCATTAGGCCTATTTTAGGGGGGCGGGCTTTGTACTAAACACATTTAGCTTGTTAAAATAAGAAACTGAGATGTTCCTGGAATGCACAGAAGATCAGTAGTACTGTATGGGCAAAAAGCATGCATACCTGCCATTATGAACTTTAGAATATATGTGGGTATATGTATGTACAAGCTACACTTAAGTGTTTTTAGCATATATATTTGAATAACATACTTAGGATCTTCAGGTATTTTAAAGGAGATTAAATGGCTCTGGTTGACTTTAATACCATCTGGATCTGTAGATTTTATACTGGTCTTATTGTTCTATCGGGGATCCTGTTAACTTGTGGCACGTTTATTCAAAGGACAAGGGTTCACCTGTTTTGCAGTAGACGGAAGCTAGATGGAAGCATATTGGTGTGTTTGGGGACATTTCCCCAGGAAATTTTATCATCGCATCTGACCAAACCCCCTAGTAAAGAAACCCCCCCCCCCCCGTCTTCATTCACCTACAACTATGCCGCTGCTTCGCAAGATCAGACTCTTTCATTCTAAGACCATGTGTAATAATCGTAATAATAATTAAGATTCAAGTCTCATCCATATAGAGCTTTCTCCTGGCTTTGAGGGGTTTCATCTGGGTTACATGAGCACGGATCAAAATTAAGCCTCTTGCTCAGAGTTAGGTTTCTGCACTATCAGAGAGACACTGAATAATGAGATCTTGGCGTCTAGACGGATGGCTTGTCACTCTGCTATGCTTGCATTTTCCGTCATTGTCACCAAGATACTGCTCCTGAGCAACAGCTTGCTATCTATGTCTTTATCTGGAGTTGCAGTTTGGTCTAGTTTTGCTCGTGACGTTCGTTTTTTCAGGCCACATAACAGGTTGAATTTATACTGCGTTGATTATTCCTGGATTTTGCTCATTCCATAATGACACGTCACGTAATGAAATGCAAACATTTGATCACAGAAAACCATGCAATTATGGTCCTCTGAATCGTGCCATCTAAGTGAATCCTAAAGAGTTGCAGTTTACGGCCGGGTTTCAGCCTTGCGTTAATTGATTGTCCTCTCGTACGCACCTGAACACTGGAGATTTGCACCTATAAACTGCTGCTATAATCATAAAGACTGTCCTATGTTCATCCTAGGAATCTTATTCCCAGTCTGCTCATACTGAACACACTTAGTAGTGTTTTTCTTTAATCAACTGCACTTTTATACTTTCATGATTTATAATCCGACTATCTGGTGTCACCAAGAAGAGGGCGCGTTTCCTTCCGTGTCTCCAGGTTTCCTCCTTATGTTGAATCAGGGAGTCAACACCAACACCGCTGGCTACCTCATTATGGATTGATTGATATCTATATCTGAATTTCTATAAAGCTGCCTTAGGACAATGTCTATTGTTAAAAGGCCTATACTTGACATGTTGGAAATATTGCATTTATCAGGGAGCATTAGACAGAATGACTTGCTGTCCCGTAATAATGAACCGTCACTGGTGATGTCGGCTGTCATCTGTGTATTTTGTGATACATAAATTTTGGTGTTAGCTAGCTTCTGCTGTCCATCAGAGCCTCGGCAGCAGTTTCTGTCACGCAGCTGTCAAATGTGCTCTCATTACACTGGCTCTATCTCTCATAGTCCAACCTGAAAGTGCCCTGGAAATCATGACAAGTGGCGTATTCTGTAGACACAGAGACAAAATGACTTACTTGAACGCATTATCAGTATTTGCATGGCTTCTGCATGCATGTAGCATTCAGATTAAGTGAGCTAGAGGCTTCTGCCATCTGTTAACATCTTTATTTCTGGCCTAGTCCCCATTGTCATTTATATGTATGAGAAATTCCCTACCTTCCCTAGCTTCTGGGTTTAGCCTGTTCACTATGTAGTACACCATTGGGAACATGGAGAATATCCAGGGCATTTAACATGCTTCAGAAAGCACAATATGTTGTTTACATCCCAAAGTATATGTGTATATAGAAACACATCCAAATTTGATAATGTAAAATATGCCAATGGTTTTACTAAGATGTTACAGACGATTGCGCCTTTCTCCTCAACAAAATGGCACATCTTCTACCTTAAAGTGAAAAAAAAAATGCATTGCAGTGTTTCTGCAAATCTGTTAACTTCACACCAGTTAAGCGTAAAAGTCACTTTCAGGACCAAGCTTACGTAGGCAAAGTAGTGCTACCAGAGGGCAGGTGTTAAATTTGCAGCAGCCAGTTTCCATACGTGAAGACCAATGGAATGGAATAAATTATTTTATTTATTAAGACAGAGTCTAAAAAAACTATTAAAAGTTTAATAGTTTAATAGTCTGCTGTGCCATATGAAGATGGCATATATACACAATAAGCACCTCTAATGAACTATGGACTGATGATGGCAAACAGTTGTGATGGTTTTCACCTCACAGAGTGAGGTTGTACCATCATAGAAAGAGTAAACACCTTACTTGGGTCGTGGCTATCCTGATTCTCCAATGTACGAAATATAGCACTGTAGAGCATAGCCAGAAAAGAAAGTGGAAAAATCCTCCCAAAACACAAGCCTCCCAAACATGGGTCATATGAGCTTTGGATGGTTCCAATGGGACTGCTCGATCCCAGGGTGCTTCATGCCATGCTTGAGTGCCTACAGACTTCTCTCTATACATGTATTGTGCTAGTTTGACCTACCATGTCCCTGATAAGTCAGTGCAACCTGATCGCAGGGACTGAAAGAGGCCCGAATCAGGGTTTATGTTCCGTCCAAAAAGCTGTGCGAGATCAGACGAGGAAAGATTATATCAAGGGGTAGCGGGTTCTGCTGAGACCTCAATCCGTTTACTTGTACAGTCGCCAGCTGGCTCAGTGGACCGAGGAAGCTCTTATAGGTAGCAAGGCAGGCTTTTTCTGTATGTGTGTGTGTGTGTGTGTGTGTGTGTGCTGTGTGTAAGGTAGGATTCTAAGAATTATATTATTATTTTATTTGTTATTTATGCCAAAAGCCAAAAAGTAATGATAATTAGCCAGTGAGAGGTGGCTGGATGCCACAAAGAGAAAATAGGTCTCACGGTGGTTGCCTGTGATAAGCCATCCATTCCTTTACCTGTAGTAAGCTCCGTAAGCTAATAAATTGGTCATATGACTCCTTGAGAATGTAACTCACAGAATTGCTAAATGTGAGCATTCGTTTTTATGTTTCATCTTTGTTAACTCAGATGTGAACCACGTCATTTCAAGCTTAAAAGGTCTGAGCTACAACGTGAGTCCACAAAGCCCATGGATGGAAACATCAACAAATGGTGTGTTGCTTGCTAGCAACAAACTAGCCAGCTAACATTAGTTTTTTGGTTCTAGCTCCATCTTTGTCCTACAGCTGTTCTCTGTTGTGTGCGCCTCTTTTGTTCTGTTCCTGTTCCTTGGTCATGTCAAGAAATGCCTGGTCCATAAAATTAACTCACACCCTGAGAATTTTCCAGTGTAGTGACATGTAACACTCTACAGTCTCAGTAGAGGTGAATGCTCAGATTAAAACAAAACCCTCAGGAATCAAGGGTATCTGTTTACATCCCCCTTTTTTTGTGAAGAATTGTCGAGCACCCTTGGATTAGCTTCCACAATGCTTAAATGAATCCGGGAGTGTTTTACATGGCCTTTCATTTAAAAAAAAAAAAAAAAAAAGCAATACACTTATGTCATCTCCGAGGGCAAAAGGTTAATTACAATGTCCCAAAATGTCGCACAACGGCACACAATTAATGCTAAACTGTGGGGGGAAAAAATAGGCCGCTCAAGAAAGTACATGGTCGAACGATAATTAGATACGTGTGCTGTCGACATCAAGGTCATTAGGCTGCATGTGCCCAACAAATGCTTAATTAACCCAGAATCAAAATCGCTAATGTTCATTAGCTGTGTTGCCATGCTGAAACCAATCCATTAGGACCCTATATTAGATGTCATTATCATTTATAATACATTTGTGTTGTCACGCCAAAGCGTCTCATGAATAAGCTACGCTCATCTGTCCCGGAGATTTATTACTGCCGCATAAAACTCACAACCCCCCCCCCCAATTAATTAATTAAATGATATTCTGATGTGCAAAAGAGTAAACAGGGCGACTGGACAGTTTTCACTTTTTCATATATATTTTTTTTTTATTGATAATAGGTCGTTCATGTAAATCTGAAACAAAAGACTATTTACATGAAATATTGTTCAAGTCCTGAAGACAGCAATGTATGAGCACCTGTGTTGAGATCCTTCCAAAAATGGGATGGGTACGTGTGACCAGGAGAACATTTTCCAGAGTGAAGTTTGAGTAAGAGATTTGGGAAGGCTTTTCGATGAAACACTGTCTGGAAGGTTTTCTATGTGGGATTAACCAGCCTTGAACTCTAAGCTCAGGTGGCTGTTGCTATCACACCGTCAAACATGTAATACAGATTCAAATAACATTTTAAATCTAGGTACATGGTTGTTCGTTACAACCGTTGCCGGTATACGGACAACCTGGGATAACGGTGGCATGCTAGACCCAATGTGTCCCAAATCATGCCCCCCCGACTTTAAAATATAATTAAATTCATCAGGTGATTTAACCTCTAACTAGGATGAAGCCATGGAGGGCAAGGGCAACAGCTCTACAAAAAAGAGGACCCCCATTAACCCAGGATACGTATCAAATTGTATGGATTTCACACAGTATAGGCTCAATAGAATGAATCCCTTCACAGCATGAGGCAACCTCATCAGCCTTCGTCCTCGGTGAGATCGCAGATCGAGTAGCGTATGTAGGGGGAAGTGTAAGGCAAGTCAGCGATGGAGAAAGGAGGAGAGGAGGAAAAGCATCAAGCTTGGGAATGAGAACTTGGCAAAGTAGGTAGTGATAGGAATATCTGAGAGAGGAAGTAGGGAGAGGGTAAGAGAGAGAGAGAGCTGGAGTATTAATCCCATCAGCACAAGCCTGTGGATGAGAAAGAGAAGGATTTCAATATAGTAAACTGTTTTTATTAATATTATTTTGTATGTCCTTCTTGGGGCAAGGAATGTAAATCTGGAATTTAAAAAAAAACATATCAGAAATACATCTCTCATTCCTGTCATGCCGTCTGGCACATAGGGTGTCAAGCGGTGCCCACGGGGCTCGGTTTAAGGTAGCCAATCCACCTAGTGTGCATGTCTTTGGACTGTGGGAGGAAACCCGAGTACCCGGAGGAAACCCATGCGGACAACATGCAGACTTCACACTGAAATGCGCCTGTCTCGGCACCGGGGTTCAAACCCAGGACCTTCTTGCTGTGAGGCGACCACTTAGCTAACCACTTAGCTAGCCACAGTGCCACCCTATCAGGACTGCATATTAAGTAAGAAATAAAACACCTTGGGGACATGCTGTTGCAAGAAACTAATCAACGTTGGTCTGATGGAAAATCAGAGTTACTGTTACTACCCCAAGATACCAAGGTGGATAATTTTCCTATAAAAGCATTTCCAACCCAAGATTACATGGAGCATCCTTCATACAAATCCCTGTGAATTACCTGTAACTATAGAAATGCTAACGTACTTGCACATGGAGCTACTGTCAGAGGTGCTTCTGACCAATCAGATTCAAGATCTCAACTGCACCGTGATAACAGATGGTGTATACGACAAGAATGAAAAGGGCTGAATGGATAGTGTTTGTGTAACCAATTTATCTCTTATGAATCTTACTCCAGATGGTGGTAGTGATGAGGTTATTGATGGTGCCATTACTTACATCATTTGTCTCTGGAATAATCAGTGTTTAGTTGGAAGCATGCTGGATGAATTTATCGGAATGGGAAATTAGATCTTTGTTAGAATTGTCTTCCGAGTATTACTTTTTTGGTGGGATATAAATGAATCTACATAGTCTTCATGGTCTTTGCAAATGGCTAAACATTTGTGGTGCTGCTCAAGGACGGATTTTGGGCCCGCTAACAATATGCATTCTCTAGGGTGTGCTGTCGATTCAAGGTTCTTTGAAGGATCTATATCCCTATCGCATGGCTCATACTGATGCTACAGCATCACACATCAACATGTGAGACCTGGAAGTGCATTATCTTTGCACTTAAACACTTGACGTGTGACACCACGAAGTCCTGACATGGGATTAGCGCATTGTATTAGCACTCAGCTGTGCTAAGTGTTTTTAAATTTTTAAAGCTGTCTTTAAATTTTTAGATTCTAAATGCTCAAAGATCTAAAGCTAGAGCAGGTTTTTTTTCTGGATATTTCCATGTACAATTCAAACCCTGAACCATAGCATGACCTGATAGTCTTACGAAGTTATTACCTTCACACTCGAACGCCTGAAGCATGGTGGTGTAACTGTGTCCCAGCCAGGACTTGTAAGTTCCCATCACCCTCATGAGCTTCAGAGTCGAGTCGTTGAACATGACGTCAGGTTGTCCGTACCCCACCGAACTAAAGAGTGAGAAGCCCTGCGTCGTGTTGGCAAACGTGTTCTGGAGGAAAGGGCACACTGAGTTAAAATGCTGAGCAAAGGAACACGGAAAAGAAAATCAACAGCCTATCAGTCCTACATGATTTATAAAAAGAGGATTTTGACACATGCTGCGCTTTATTTAAAATGATTATGCATAGTATTCAGAGTTGGTTAGCTAGTTTCAAAAGTAATAATAGTCAATAGTCATGCATGTATTCAGAGTTACACAACTGCTTAAGACAACTTTCTAGGTTTACCATTTAGATCACGCATATGATCATGCAAACTTATGTGTAGTTCATGCTTCTGAGGTTGCCAGATTTTTCTTCAGTAAAGCATCCCAGATGGAGTTTCTCAGTAGTATCTTGACCGCTATGTTTTAACGCATGTGAAAAAAAAATCAGGGATAGAAAATACGGACTAAAGAAGGGGATGGTGTTTTTTTTTCTCCTTGGTTATCAAATGTAACATGATGTAAACTTTTAGCAAGAGACACAAAAATGTCTAATATGAAAGGCTAACGTGATGCTATTAATTTAAATGAGAAAATAAATGAGAAAAAGAGTTGAAATTAACATCCAATAGTAGCTTAGTTTATTGCTGACAGAACAATAGTACTAGTTGTAATTTTTTGAATACGAATGGGAATACACTTTGTCACAGGGCCGCGTAATTATTTCTTGAATTTCCTCAATGTCAAGCTGATGTCGTTTTAATTATTTAAACTCTGTATACATCTGTTGTCGCCTTTAGACAGGAGGCGGTTGTGCCTTCCATCGCCTGGTGCGTAATGGGGGATGATTTTTACACCAGAGCATTAACAATAACTTCGAGCATTTCAATTCTCCTTCACTGAAAACCCATCGGAAATTTTTCCATGGAGGAAAACCAGTACTTTTCCTCTCAGTGACTAGGAGAGTGTGCCAGCTGGCACAAAGCACTGACCTGAACACGTTCCAGGAACTTGTAAACGCGGCATTTATCCTCCAGGCGCACCACCACAGCGTTGGCGGGCACCACGGCCAGGTGGCATCGCGCGTGTTCAGAGGGAGGCGCTTCACCTCCATCTGGGCACAGTAGCTTCAGGTCTTCCATCTCTATGTCCAGAGCCCATGATTCCTGGTTCTTACCTTACACATGGATACAAGCCTTGGATCATCAGATCTTAAAACACAGCACTGAAAATTTCCGTGTCCGTCGTGTATCCTCTAAAGCGGTTTGGGAGTCAGGCAACACTGGAGACTCTTTCCGTCAACGGTACCTAAACATCTCCTTGGAGAAACCTTACCATATCGACATTTATTTATTTACTGATTGATTTTTAGCTAGAATTAGGTTTAGTTCTGGGTGAATGAGACATCATGACATATCAGAACAAGCACATTAATACGAAGAGATTGCTCCTACAGCCTGAACTACGTTGATTATAATTAGCATGACAAATCTACCTTGTAAATGCTGAATCACCATGCGACTGAGATCACCGATCTGCTCCGAACCATGAGTCAGATCAGAATTCACAGCATGGATGATGCTTGAAATAGGCAGGCATGGCTTAGCGGGGATCATTAGCGAGACACCTGGATTCTGTGTTCTCAGCACCAAGAGCTACAGCATTATGAAACACTGCCCCCTGCTGGTTCACGTCAGGTCAACCAGACATCTTTGGGTGGACTACAGGACGCATCCGAGCACCTGTTCTACTAAATGTAAAAGATTGATCGTGTACATAGGTAGCTTGCTACACTAGGTATAGATTGATAACAGCTAGCGTCCTAAACACATGAAGGTGATTCCATGATCGGGACGCCATTTTGGGTCCATTACAGATTATGAATATGCTGTATTTACATTAGTCCCATAACATTTACTCAACCTTGTTACCTGAACACCCCCCCCCCTGGGAAATATTAGAAATATCCCAAAAGTCAACAGGACGTTGTATCGTTCAAATTTCCTGAAGTTCACGGGAAGAAGAAAGGTAAGTTCTGTCGTTCTTTTTTCTTTCTTTTTTTTTCTCTCCCACTGAGATTGTGATACTGCCTGATGACGTCCAACCCCATTACTCAGATGATAGGCTTAATAAATAAATAAAATGAATAAAAATAAGCACATCACTAGAACGTGTCAAATGGCTTCAGTATGGAGGCTAGTTAATTAAATGCTAGGAAACTTTCTAAAAATGTGACAGCGTGACAGACCTGAGAGGGGCTATTACTTATTTATTTATTTATTTATTTTATTTTATTTTATTTTATTTTTTTAAAGATTTTAAGGTTTTAAAGGGATATTTTCTTGGATTTGATGTAGAACATATTTTTTTTTATGTTTTACGTGTTACAAAGACTAAATAATAATAAGAGCAAAAACGGCGATCAAGAGTTTTCTGGGATTTGAATTAAACTGGATCGTGTTGCAATAAGAATACAGTTGTTTTTGGGAGTTTTTTTTTTTTTTTTTGCAGTTGGATCAAAAGAAACGTTCAGTAAATCAGCATACCATTGAGGTTGTCAAACACAGTGGTGTGTTTCACAAAGGCCACGTCTCCGAGGTTCTCGGCCACACACCTGCAAGATACAGAACATTAAGCAAAGCCAGGTTTATTTATACGGTCCATACTGTTTAGTGCTCTAACTTAACGTAAAATGGTTCTAAAGCCAGGCATCACCATCATCACTAATATGAACAAGACTTTTGTCGGTCGACTCTTGTTGGTCCTTACAGTTCGCAAAAAAAAAAAAAAACAAACAAAAAAAAACCCATAAACACACACCATACCTGAGAGCACCTGCCTCCCCGTAGTGTCGTTCCCGAGGGTTGTTGGCGCAGATGTGCCGGTCGTTCTCATCACCTATGCAGGCCTCGCAAAGGTTTCTAGGATTGTTCCCTTTGGGGTCATGCTCTGGGTCTTTTGCCCCTGGGACACAGCTATAGCCGAAGAAATCTCCCACCGCTACAGGAGAAGGAGTGTTAAAGTTGACTTTTGTGTTAGTGTAGCTCAGTAAGGCTACACCTACACCTAATCCTAATCCAAAGCTCATTTATCAAACAGGAATCTTTTGTCTCCGGTAGTGTTTCCAAATCATTTTTCCCAGTAAAAGGACAAAAACATTCCTTCACGCACAAATTCACACACATATACAATACATATATTTCACTTTGATAATAAAATGTAAATATGTTATAAATATATGAAATATTTTATATCTAAAATATAGAATAGCATATATATTTTCTTATATATGCCTCTTTTTTGTGGCACTAAAAATATAAAACCCTAACAGAGACACGAAGTCTCAAAATTATTTACACTTCCCAATCAAATCGTGGCCTTGTATGTCTTTATGAAAAACTTCTCAGTTTATATCATTACACATTGATGTACAGTGCTAGTTTCTTTTATTAAACCTTATAAATGATGATAATTTAACCTTAACTTAAACTTAACTTAAATGATAAAAAAAAAACTTAACTGAAATTATAACTTAACTAAACCTTATAAATAATAAGAGAAAACCCATGCAATCACATGAATTACTTTTCCTTAAAATCGTTTTTTTTGTAACCAATTTCTAGATGAAATTTTAATGTTCATTCCTGATCTTAATAAGAAGTTCATTACAGGAGGGTTCCCTGAAATTCATCATTGTTTTTGGATTGACATATGATTATTATACTGAAAATGAATGGGACATTGATTAAACAACCTTTTTTTTTTTTAAATTGCAAGGAATTTTCTTGATTAAACAAAAAAAAAAAACACCTGACATTATTTTCCAACAAACTTTTAATTTTTTGTGTAGATTCATTATTTTATGCACAAATTGATTTATGCATATGCAATTATACAAAGCCACATTTGATTACATACATACACAATGGCAGCAATCAACAAGCAAAAATTTTCAGTTGGTTTATATA
>JAQLOM010000001.1:20517075-20533142 GCA_030068315.1 Chrysichthys thysi
ACTTTGACTAAAAATTGAAATTTCAGAAAAACTAACAGTCATATTTCTTGAAAGTAGATGTTTTTGTTACTATTTGGTTATAAATGAATAGAAATACATGAAAATTTTCAGACAAAAAACTTTGGCAGTTAATGGGTTAATATCTCTGTTAAGCCTATTTTGGTACTTGTGCAGACTAATCTCAAGATCCCAACATGCCAAAAAAAACAAAACGTTTTGTGAAAATTCTCCAAGGGGTTTGCAAACTGTTGCACTTGACTGAATTGTAATAAGTGTGAAACAGTGCTAACCCATTCCGTTGTGTGATTCTCCTACCGCGACGTCTAACCCGTAACAAATGCTGGCCGTGTAGATCTCGTCAGGGAACATGGAGGCGGCGTCGGCCGTGCCGTTCTGTTTAAAGAAATAAAAAAGTTTTACTTTAATTGGCAAACTCGAATAAAATTAGATTCAGCACTTATTACGATGTGAAAACGACTTTCATACACACTGCAATTGATTGCGTGTTTGCAGACGTCCCACAACATTGAAAGCAACTACAAATGGATATAAAAAAAAAAAAAAGGAAAAAAAAAAAAAAAAAAGCAGTATGATGTTCCTAAATCAGCTATAATTGCTGTGGTAAAAAAATACTTGGCTTGGGGATGTGCTGTTACAGGAAAATGATCAACTTCAGGGTGGCCTCCTATCAGGCCACACTGTTCCTAATCATTTAACTATTACAGCAAATTATCCGTTGGATTTCTCACCTTAATCTTCTGCATGCAGTCTATAGCACTCTGACCCCGCACGCATTGCAGTTTCCCACGGACGTTCCGTAACGTGATGTTGCCGGCCAGATCCAAACATTTCTGCTCCTCTATCTCGGAAATTGCGCACCAAGTGACTGTGCAAAAAGAAGCCAGGCAACTTTATGCCCTTACATCAATGTGAAGAGAAATCTACTTCGAAGCTTTAGCACAAAAAACATTGCCATATTCAAATACAAATATGAAGAAATTTTTTGCTGCTGCTTTATTTTGCAGGATGGTTTATAGTATTATATATTATTATACACATAGTATCATTTATTATGCAAGCCATTTGTTGAACACACGTGGCATATTGGATTTTAAAGCACATAGGAAATGATATAAAAGCTGCCAGGTATGGACAGACAGAGACACAAGCCTCAAAGGGCTCTCAGTCATTATGGACTAGTCAGTTAATGTAAATACTAAGCGTGGAGAACCTGCTGTCACAGCATGCGACGAAACGTTCCTTTTCCACTAAACATGCAAATAATTTCATACTTTTTCATATGGGATTTTAACGCATATAGGAAATGACAATTATATAAAATAGTGCTGATCTGGCAATAATAAACCTACTGAGAATTTAATAGGTAATAATGGGGCATTTAATAAATAACAAAGGTACATTTCCTGAAGAAAATGCATATGATTTGTATGACGTTTGCATTAAACTAGAAATTATACAAGGCAGATGGGAAGGAAGGACAAATAACAAAAGGGTGTGCTTTATTTCAGCAGTTGGATCTAAATCCAAATATGAAGGGTACGCATTATGCTTGGTGGTATTAGCTTAAAAGATGAAGTAGTAGCAAAAATCAGTGGATTTGTATGGGAGGATGGAGGGACCGGTGAAAGAATAGATGTCATTACTTTGAAATGCACTTTTGTAGTTGAATCCTATATCAAGTTTGATGACGCTACCTTAAATGATGTAGGAGGAGTAAAAATATCTATGGATTCTAAATGGAGGATGGAGGGATGAAACTCAAGAGAAAAGAAAGAGTAGCAGAAAAAAAAATAATGCTGTGTTTTATGTAAAGTATGAAAACCTAACCACATTTGCCAAATCCGGGGCTGCGGTTAGACCTTGAAAATGAATTTGAAGCCAGTGGGAGGAACAGAGAGGGATGAAAGAAAAAGAAACGAGGAATGATGGAGTTATGAAATGAGGTGGAGTGTATTTTAGTATTTCGCAGAACATATTTATTTTGGAGGTATTGTTTTGAAAATTGACTTCATGGAAGCAGTTGGAAGAAGGTTCCACTGCAAGTGTATGGTGGAAATGGATGGGAAAAATAGAGGGATTAAAAAGATGGATACATTACATATGGAATATAAAAAACCTATGTATAAGCTCACTTCTCCTCAATGGGCCAAAGATTTTACAGTGGGAAGAATAATAATAAGAAAGAACGTATACTTTCTAAGGTGAATATGTTTTAATGAAGTAATGATAGTTCTGATCCATTTTTGCAGCACTTATACTTACCATATTGTAAAATATGGTATTTACCACGTAAGTAATTTCTGGTGCATTTTGTACATATGGGAATTTTGTCATTTGTGTGAAAACTTCAAGGTTTTGGACAACAACAGTTATGAGTGCACAACTAAAACTCTATTCACTAATTACTGAATTTAATAGATATTAATGTAATACTTAGTAAATTGGTAGTATGTTATACTACCACACGGAAGTATATATTGTAAGTGAAGGGGGAAAGAATGTAATTGTTGTGTTTTACAATTATTCAACGTTCATTCAAAAGAAAATAGTAACCATCCCTTTTTTTTGCAGACGTTTTACTTAGCATATTGTAAAATATCGTAGTAATTTCATACTTTAAATCACATAGTAAACATACACTATCTGAAAGCTACCAGTTTTGGACAACAGTACTTGGAAATGCAATTCAGTAATTACTGAGAATTTCATAAGTAATAATTTAGTATTTAGTGCAAAATTTGCAAGTAATATACAAAATATTAGGTATACTTCAACATAAAGTTTTACTACTACTAAGCTACTTCTGTCATTGAGAATGTAAGTAACATTCAAATGTGTAATTATAAAATTATATAGCCTGATTTTTCAGCACTTAGAAGAACGAAACTTCTAGTCTAGTTTTGTAGCATTTTATAGTTAACTTAATATTAAATACTAATGTATTAGGTTAGTACTTACTGTGTAAATCTTTTCTGGTACACATTCAACATTTGCATTCTATATTTGATTTTGATTGTTTGTCTGAAAACTGCAAGGTAGAAGATTGGAAAATAGTATTTGGAGCCTCAAATGTATGCACTGAATTTTTTAATATATGTAACAATGCAGCAAGAGTAAGTAAATAATACTTAGTGAAAAATTTTTTTATGTTAAATATCACAGTGAAATCGTTTTTAAATTGTAGGAAGTATGTCCAACCTGCTTCAGTATGTAAAGGGAATTTTAGTGGTGTACAATTAGTCAACATTGGTGCAAAAGAAAATAAGTCTTTATTCATTTTGCAGAACTTTACACTGCAAAATATAGGATTATGGTATGTTTCTGGTCATTCCCTGTATGTATTGTTGGTAATTTGTGTAAAGAGTGCAATGGCTTGGAGCCACAATGCAATACTCATTGAGAACTTAATAATAGATAATAATGTAGGATTTGTAAATAATGCATTCCAAGTTGTACTGCAGTATTTAAGTAGCAAAATTCGAGAAATCTCCAGGTAATAATGCTTCAACATAAGATAAATGTGATAAGTATATCCAATGGGATTCTATAAAATAAAGATAAAATGTCTTATTGTAGTGTTATAGAATTATTTGTAGCACTTGCATACACCTACAGATGGTATGTAACAGATACATATCTAAAATAAAGTACTATCAATTATTTATCTACCAGTATGGATATTTTGGTCCTGTATCTTTACAATACAGTCTGAGACAATGATATGCACCCTTATTTGCACTGATTTTTGAATACTCACTGCTTTGGATGGTGGCCCCACTGACTACTGCAACCAGGAGAAAAGCCAAAACCAAGCGTCCTGCTGTTTGCTCCATCGTGCCTTTGAGCAGTTGAGGCTCTCAAATGATCGCAGAAGTATTGTGGGAAGTAACATAGATTTTTTTAGAGCGAGAGAGAGAGAGAGAGAGAGAGAGAGAGAGAGAGAGAAAGCTCTGAAGGCTCACATTGCCACTTTCTCCCAGCACCCAGAAAGCTGAAGCAGGAGCTAGACAAGAGACGAGCTGTTCCATTAGCTAACATTGGGTGGTCATTTTCCACTTAGTGGTCTAGTGTTTCTCTTTCGATCCTCTGAGAGCCGATGGCATGCAGCATTTTTGCACACTTCACCTCCCCCGGTCGGGTCATAGCAAGGGTTATAATTATGCGAGGCACAATGGCTTTTTGTGGATGGTCACTAAAGCCTTCTGGGGATTAAAAGTCTGGCTCGGGAGCCAGCCAGGTTTGATTGAGATTACCGATAGAGAGGAGAAGCACAGCAGATTCTTTTGTCCAAGCTACAAGGCTGCTTGAAGAGGCATGTAGGCCACTTGATACCAGATCTACTTCCTAATTCCCTTGTTGCCTACCCTATAATCAATGGGTTATTAAAAGAGACACGAGTCGTACGAGATTGCTTTTTGGGGGGCTGACCGCTGGGAAATGGGGGGAGTATATTATGCTATATTATATCATATATTTAACAGTATACCACATATATCTGAATACATTTCGAAAAATAAATCCAAGGAATATGAGATTCAGGGGGTTTTTTTGTTTTTGTTTTTATCTTGATAGCCTTTTTGGAGAAATTGTGCAGTTTTTTGGATCTTCTGGCCTTTTTAATTCCTGTACATTTTAAAACAAAATAAAAAAAAAATTAAAATGCAAAAATAAATAAATAAATAAATTGTGTAACTGATTATGTCAGCAGTAATGCCAAACCACTGATATCTGACAGCTCTAGTTTTTCGGTACAGGTTAGTTCAGTAGAACATTCAGCTGTAATTACACATTGCAGATTAAAACAAAGTTGATTTTTTAAAATATGTTTAAATATGTTATATTGTCCATGTTCTTGGGCCCATATAGATGCACAGTACATATACCCAGTTTACTCTGATTATATATTGGAGAAGAAGAAGAAGAAGAAGAAGAAGAAGAAAGAAAGAAAGAAGCAGAAACGAGAGCAGAAATTCAGAAAAAAATAATCAGGGAGAAAATAAATGAAAAGAAAGAAAAGTCTTGTGGACGTTCCAAAATATGAAATTTAATCAGTCAATAACATAAATATGTCACTCATTAATAAATTGCAATTTGGCAAGTTGCTTAAGTATAAAACGCACAGTTATAGGAAAATAATCAGTAATAATCTTGATTATTACTGAACATTGGGCCTATCTTATTTATTTATTTATTGCTTACTTATTCCAATAACTCTTAGACTAGAAATTACATTTCATGCGCGACGACTCTCAATGATCACCTAAAAGATTCAGTTCAAAGAACCGATTCAGTACCACCCCCCCAAAAAAACGGCCAATATAAGCGAGTCGACTCTCAATAACCACCTAAAAGAGTCAACTCTACCACACGATTCAAAGAGCCGACTCATTTATGAACGGCACATCACAAATCTGGAAGTTGTAGTTCCGCGAGTGGCCAGTAGGGGAGCCTGCGCGTTGCTGCATATCGGGTGGGTGGCGCTCCATCTGCTGTGTTTGCCAAGAGCCAAGTACGAGCTAACAGCCTTTTTCGAAAACCAAAAAGAGCACAGAATTTGCGATTTAATCACGAATATATTTATATATTTTCGCTGCTTTGGTTGACGTGAAGCTCGGGCGTTGCTTCCTTTAGACCGCTCGCGAAACGCGCTGCTAGCTACCTACCTATCTAGGGCGCAACGTTGGCTGGATCCCAAATGACTGTCTATTTAATGTCTTAGTGAACTACATAGGCGATGAAATAAGTGTATACGCGTAGCGTGTAGTGCACTACATAGTGCGCGGGGAGTGATTTGGAATGCAACCATCGGCTGGTTTAGGCAGTGTTGCTAGCAGTGGATTGTTTCATCTCGGCGTCTCAGCGTTAGAGTTTATTATCATTATTGTTATTACAATTACTAAATATTTTTGTTAATGCTCGTAGTTAAGGGTTCGTATTGTAGTGTGATAATTTTATTAACTCGTTCAGCTAGCAAACCATAATTAGTACGATATACGCGGTTTGTTTTTAGCCAGCCAACATAACTAAGATAACTTAGCAACTTAGCTAGCGTCTGACTAATGTTGTGTTGTTGGTTAGCATGCTCGGTGAAACCACTACGCTGTGTGTAAGTTAGCCTTTAGGTCAAATTTTATACATATATATATATATATATATATATATATATATACATATACATACATATATATAAAAATTACTAGTATTTGTTAGCATAGACAGAGCTAGCTAGTTCGCCTTTGCTATAACATAAGCAGGCTAAATTATATTTGTCTCGTGAACAAAACAAATCTCTTGATTTTTTTTTTCCCCCTCCTGGTTTTCAGGAAGATGTCTGCTGTAGAGAGATGACTGGTTATGCAAGGGGTTAAAGATAGGGTTAAGAATCACATCATTATTTATACAAGTAAGTACATCTATTATTATTATTATTATTATTATTATTATTATTATTATTAGTGCATATTTGGGCTTTGTGATTTGTGCCTTTTCTTTCTAGCAAACCAAACAAAAAAAATGTCATGATGATGAAGAAAATGATGATCTTTGACGCGGTGAATTAAATATGACTGAACAAAAACAATGGCTCACATGTTCATAAACTTGGCTTTAAGAGGAGATGATGCAGATATTTAAGTGTGTTTACATTACAAACCCATTCATGTCAGTCCCCCCCCTCCTGTTTATCCCTTCTGCGTATATCCTGATGCTCCTGCTTTTTTAAACCTTCTGCCATGTATTAATTACATATATTTATTTATTTTGACCTGCTGCTCGGCTCCAGTCATTTCCTGGTTGCCAAGGAGACGTCACCCAAGTGCCGGAGCGCGTCGGCACGTCTGCGTCTGTCCAAATAACTCCCGTCGACTCCGTTGGTGTCTACAAAACGGCGATCTTGCTGTTATTAAAAATTCACCCCACCGATTTTTTTCCTAAATGAGTGTGCTGACGGGAACTTAATCACAAACGAAGAGGACTTTCAGACATGCTGTTTATGTTCCGTGATGACGCACAAGTCATCTCTTGGTACTTTCACCACCGTTGTCCCAGTGAAGTGTCTCATGAGGGAGGTTTTGGCTTCGGTGCAGTTTGTTTGACTGTAAGCAGAATTACACAAAACCTACCGAACCAGTCTCGATGAAACTGGGTGGAAAAGTAGATCTTGGGCCTAGGAAGAACCCGTTAAATTTTGCCATGGACCTGAGTTTAATTCAATTGCATGGCAGAGCACAGTTTGGGAGGGATTGCGCAATCCAAGGTGAGGCTCAGCTTGTTGCCTCCTCACCATGCGTCTCTTCCCCATATTTGAATGGAAATGCGAAAATTCGGTGACTTTTAATAAAATACAATCTAAATTGTTTAAGTTAAATGGAAAATTAGTTTATAGTTCAAACAAGTTGATAAACCTAACCATTTCATGTATTTGTTTATTATACATCTTATTTTTTCCATGATGACAGGTGAGGCTCTGCCTCCCCTGCCTCTTCTAACTGCACGTCACTGGTGCAAAGGTGCACTCAAGAATGCCATACAACTTAAAATCCACTAGGGGGCAGGAATGTTCAGGAGTGACAAAACACATCCAGTGTAGGAATACGATGACCGTACGGGAAATACATCCAGGCGTATAAAAATAGATTTGCACGTCAGAGAAGAGTCGACTGTTGTCCTAGGAGAAGGTTGGGAGATGTTGGATTTTCTAATCATAAGGTCCGAGCAATTTTGAAAATCTTTTTAGCGGTATTTTGGTGTAAACCGTGACCCACATGAACACGGAGGATGAATTAAGTCTTAAAGCAATCAGACAGACACCATTTCATCCAGGAGAACATCCCAGTTCCACACGCTACACACAGTTAAAGGAAAGCAAGTCTTTATGTACAACCAGCATTCAGTGAAACGCCCGATTCTTGTTAATATTTACTTTTAATAATGTTTTTTTTTTCCCTCGACTTGTGGTGAAGGTCTTCTCTAACTCGGCGTCTCTCTCTTTTTCAGTGCAGTGAACCAAATGGGTCATCGCTGCACCCGAGTCCTTTTCCTCGTGCTGCTCCAGGCGCTGCAGATGTTAGCTGAAGGTAAATATATATATATATATATAAATAAATAAATTTCCATGTTGCAGTCGTGAAAGTGGCTCCAGAAGAAAAGAAAGAAGAAGAAAAAAAATCACTGTGAAGAATATTGCACTTCAAGGCTTTAGTTTGTATACATGCTGGGGGAAACGCTCTGCTGCTTGAGAAACTAAACTCTGACATCAGTCACTGGTTGGTATTTACATTTATTCTTACCTCTGTGCACTGGTGCATGGAAAGCAGCTTGGGATCTCTATAAGGTTAAAAAAGGGGGGAAAATTGAGATAAAGGTGATTTTCGAAAACGCATCTTAGTGGCGAACATTCAAGAAAACAGGTTATCTGCCAGGAAGGGGTTTATAGATAAGTATTTGCGTCATTACATTCAGGCTCATTTCCTGTGTGTGTGTGTGTGTGTGTGTGTGTGTGTGTGTGTGTGTCCAGATGGCTCCATCGAGTGCGTGTGCATGGGCAGAGACTGCATGGCGCAGCAGTGCAAAGGCGATCAGTGCTATTCCTCCGTGACTGTCAGAGACGGCGTGCCCTCGCTGCACCGCGGCTGCCTGATCGGCTCCGACAGCGGGAGCCTGACCTGCCTGGCTTCTCCTTCGGCCAGCCACGTGATAGAATGCTGCGCTCGGCCCATGTGCAACACCAACGCCTCGCTGGACACGCTGATTCAGCTGCTGCTCAGAAGTAAGGAGGATATCTGACGTCGCGTAACACCGTGCCGTAGGAACCAGCGATGCGGAGGAAGTACTGAAACGAAACCGGACGCAGGGCAAAAGTATAGGAGGGAGAAAGAATTAGATAATTCAGCAGTATGGGAGTACATCAGTAGGATTATCTATTCATAAAAGAAAAAGCCACACACACGCAAAATAAAATACACCATGAAAGAGGAGGAGCAGCATTTAGTCACCCAAAATCAGTCAGGGTGTCAGGACTTTTGCTTCATGCGTTTTAAACAAGAGAAAACGAATGGTTTCTGCCTAGAACCTAGAACAAGTCCTTAGTTCTGAACCGAATTAATTATTGATTCTAATTATGGGGCAGATCCAGAGGGAGAACCCGTGCGGTACAGCGTGGAGACTCTGGTACTGTTGGTCCTGGTTCCGTTCGCCGTGATGGCGCTGCTCGCAATGCTGGCCGTGCTCGTGTGCCGGCGTCTGCACCCACGCCGCCTGGAGCGACTGCACGAGTTTGACACGGAGCAGGGCGCCATCGACGGCCTCATCGCCTCCAACGTGGGCGACAGCACCCTGGCGGTACACACTCAGACCGAATAATAATAATAATAATAATAATAATAATATGATTATAATAATAATAACTGCATTATATATAATCATCAAGTTGAAACGTTGACTGTTTTAGGATTACATGCTTAAGACACTCCTAAAACTACCTTTTTTTTTCTTTTTTAAGCGATGTCACCTAAAGTGTCTTGCTGCATTGTTACGTTTGTATTCCTTGTACGAGGGAGAATCAAAAAGTAAAGGCAAAATGCATTTAACGGCTTTAACAAGTAACTGCGAGAAACCGAACACATCATTTTTCCACATAGTCCCCGTGCAAGACAACGCATCTGTCGTAGCGTTCATCGAGCTCCTGGATTCCCGCAGGGAAGTTGTTTTTCTTCTGCTCCCGAAGCCAGGTGAGCCCCGCTTCCTTTACTTCATCATCAGAGGTGAATCTGTGACCTGCAGCGCCTCCTTCAGGGGACCGAAGATGTGATAATGGGTCAGCACCAGATCCGGGCTGTAAGGAGGGACGTAGGAGACATCGGAACCCGAGCCGTCGCGGTGTCTCTACTGTGCCTGCTGCTGTATGAGGACGTGCGTTGTCATGGTGCAGCAAGACTGGTTTGGACAGCATTCCTCTTCTTTTGCTGCGAATTGCAGGTTTAAGGTCATTTCGCGGCAATGCACAGGAATTTGCCCTGTTCGCTGTTTGTCCACGCGCTTTTGAATAATTTCTTCACTGGAGAAGACGGATGTCTCCACTCTGTGCTTTGTCTTTTGCTCTCTGGGTTACAGAATTTTAAATTTGCCTTTATTTTTTGATCATCCCTCGCCATCTTTGTGCTTTGATTAACTGGATGACCCCCCCCCCCCTCCCTCTTTTGATCCTTAGGATCTGCTGGATCATTCCTGCACGTCGGGCAGCGGCTCAGGTCTGCCGTTTCTTGTGCAGAGGACGGTGGCGCGTCAGATCAGCCTGGTGGAGTGTGTTGGTGAGACCACTGGGAAAACGCACCTCACTGGGCGATTTACCAGGAACACACACGACCCTAGTTCGAAGTCACGTTTCCAGCCGTTTTTGATTTTGTGTGTTCTTTGTACCAAAACACAAAATGCATGAATGCGCAATTTTAATACATTTAAGGAAAGTATTTAAAAAAAAAAAAAAAAAAAACCCGCACAAGCTCAATTTCGAGCGTCTCAGCCACCTGCTGCATAAAATACCCGGAAACGGGAAACAACACAAGCATGGTGAGGGCTTTTTTTTTTTTGTTGAGCTGATTCGCATATTAGTGTGCTCGATTCCAGTCCGGCGAGCTGGACATGTTTGTCCCCTCACGTCTAATTAAACAACACGGTTAAAATGATTTCAGGACTGGGCGGAAACGCAGCCCGGCACACAAGGTCTCCTTTAAACTATGGCTGCTTGGAAATAGTCGTCTCTACAGGTATGCAATACAGATACAGTTCTCCATCCCCGCACCAGGGAAAGGCCGCTACGGAGAGGTGTGGCGAGGACAGTGGCAGGGAGAGAACATAGCCGTGAAGATTTTCTCCTCCAGGGATGAGAAGTCGTGGTTTCGGGAAACAGAAATCTACAACACGGTCCTGTTGCGGCACGAAAATATATTAGGTGAGCCAGACTCCTCCAAGTTATTTATTTATTGATTGATTGATTGATTGATTGAACCTGTATCGCTGGATCAGTTGCCGTGTCGGGTAAATCGCACGGCAGGTTCAGCGACAGCGGTTTTATTTGCCGTTGTTGAAAGCTTGCGTGTGTTCAGTGTGGAACTGCACGTGTAGTGTGAAGTCAGAGACGGTGTCTGCGAACGTGTGTCCTCAGGGTTCATGGCATCAGACATGACGTCCCGCAACTCGAGCACGCAGCTGTGGTTGATCACGCACTACCACGAGCACGGCTCGCTGTACGATTACCTGCAGCGCACCGCCGTGTCGGCGCCCGACGCCCTGAACATGGCTGCCTCAGTGGCCAGCGGCCTGGTGCACCTGCACGCCGAGATCCTGGGCACGGAGGGCAAGCCGGCCATCGCCCACCGCGACCTCAAGAGCAAGAACATCTTGGTGAAGAAGGACATGCGCTGCTGCATCGCTGACCTTGGTATTATTATTATTATTATTATTATTAAGATGCAAGAGCAAATTTAATATTAGGTGTATTTTTATTATTATTATTATTATTTTATTTTTTTTTTTTTTTTGCTTTGGACTGAAGGATTGATTTGATTTGATTTTTTTTTTCTCCCCCTCCAGGTCTGGCAGTCACACACACCCAAGCAGACAATCAGCTTGATATAGGTAACAACCCCAAAGTGGGCACCAAGCGCTACATGGCTCCTGAGGTGCTAGATGAGACGATTCAGATGGACTGCTTCGACGCCTTCAAGAGAGTGGACATCTGGGCGTTCGGCTTGGTGCTGTGGGAGATCGCCCGACGCACCTACAGTAATGGTCAGCACCATAAAAAAAAAAAAAAAAACACACATTCTTTATAAGACTATATGGGGGGCGGGGAGCACCGCCAAACCAGTCTTTATAACACTCTTGCACGTTTTGTTAGTACTGCTTCGATGCAGTAAGTTTAATACAATCTCGAAGGATGTATAATTGTGTTTCAGTATGTATAAAATCCAGGAGGTGGAGTCAGACCTGGGTGGAGTCCAGGGAGTGGAGCGTGTTACAGGCTGTGGGGTTTTGGATCATGTCGTGTGTCAGCATTGTACGGGTTTAGGTACCCCCCACCGGGAGCAAGGACCATCAAACGTCCAGAAATCTGATTCTGGTTTCTTTTGGTGGTTGATTGGCTGTAGGGATCGTGGAGGACTACAAGCCACCGTTCTATGACCTGGTACCCAACGACCCCAGCTTTGAGGACGTGCGCAAAGTGGTGTGTGTGGAGCAGCAAAGACCCTTCATCCCCAACCGCTGGTTCTCTGATCCGGTACGTACTCGGTACACATGTTCAACGAGAGATCGTGAACGAAACCATGGTTCTGTTTTGCGCATCAAAATCGCGAGTAAGTGCGAGCCAAGTGCACGGAGAAGTTCCGAGCGGGAAACTGAAAAATAAAAACAGGGTCGAACTTCGTGTGGGAGGAGCACTGGGCCCAAATTGAAACCGATCGTTTGGAGACACGGAGTCATTTTTTGTTTGGTTACTTTTCTCTTTGTCGAGTCAAATATTGTGATATACTTCCTGAATTGTGCGTGTGTTTTATTTATTTATTTTTGTGTCCTCCCCCCTCTTTCCTTTTTCTCCCCCCTCCCAGACACTCTCGGCGCTGGTGAAGCTGATGAAGGAGTGCTGGTACCAGAACCCGTCGGCCCGCCTGACGGCGCTGCGCATCAAAAAGACTCTGGATAAAATCCTCAGCTCGTTAGAGAAGGGAAAACCGGACTGCTGAGCCCAGGCCGCCGTTTTTATCCCGGACCCGATCCGGGATCAGCTCCCTCGTGCATCCAAACCCTCGAATCTGCGTTTTCCTATCCGTTCTGTGGAGCGCTTTGACACCCGTCATCCAGCTTCCTGGGGAGCCGAGCCAAGCCATGTATTTGTATTTCCTGTCGGAGATTCAAGAGGAAACACGAGAAGGCGATCGTACTGGGTTTTAGCTCATTCCGCTCTCATCCTTTGTAGGCCTGAACTGATACAGCTGCATGGTTACTGGGGAGCTGATCCTAGATCTGAGGTGCAATTTTTATTTTATTTTTTGTTGTTGTTGTTGTTGTTAGTGTTTCCCCTTAAAGCAGGAAAGACCATCCGTCCGTAGAGGAACGTGAAACGCAGCGCTGGATACATTCTACCTACTTGAGCAGCTTTTTGGAAAGAAGTGGACAGGTAATTCAAAGCCACTTCTTCGGCGTGTCGGTCGTGGCGTGCGTGGCGTTAATGAGACGTTCGCCTCAGCAGGCGCACACGTGCTCTTGGAGCGGTGGCGTCGGCGTATGGTTTCTTCCCCGTGCCTGCATGATAAAAGCCATCAGAACGCTCGCGCATCTTGCAGCAGCCTCTCTCTTCGCCTGCCTTCGTCTTCTCTTACACTAAACTGACAATCGTGCACTGCTCACTTAGTCCTGCACTATTTAGGCAGCTTTCTTCTTTTTTTTTTTTTTTTTTAAATTTCTTTTTTCTTTTATATTTTAACTACGAGTCTCGTGTCCCAGTGCTGCAACGCAATTATGCGTGCTCTTCTTGACCTTCGTTAAGGAGCATACAAGTTTTCCTCCTCCTCTTTTAGCACAAACACACTCGTCTTCTCGGAATCCGCTCCCGGGTCTCCGGCATGTGCAGTCACGTCCTACACGTGACGGAAGTGTCCCAGGTTCGGCGTGCAAATTTTCCGAACCGTATGCAGGCTGCGTCTCAATCCGTGCTTCTGGTTTGTACAGTGCCGCGTCAGCGGTTTTTTAGGAATAACTGCCGAGTAAAGCTCACGAGTAAAGCGCCGTAACGGATTCCCCCGGCGACCCGCGGTTTATATATCGCAGCCGTGTTGAATTCTCAATTCTGATCGGCTTGTAAAGACTTCAACGGCGTCACAATCGGAAGCTAATAAACAGGATTTTTTTTTTTTGGAAGGAGTCTGCAGTTTCAGCGCTTTTGTTGTTGTATCCGAGCTTTACGCGGCAGTATTTGAGTTTACTGATGCCACTCGGGCATACGGAGAGGCGGTTATCGGTCGGATTAGCTTTATAACAGACAGAGGAAAAAGGTAAGGTTTAGATTGTATCGTTGGGAGAACCAGGGCAAAAAGACGTAGGAGTACCACTACATGTCGGAAAACTGACTGTACCCGAATGTAACGTATTTAAAGATAGGAACACTAAGAGTAGGACACGATGCGGTTTAGCCTGCTCGTTTCCTCAAGCACGTCTCGTTTCGCTCACCGAGACGTGAGGGGGAAAAATAAACTAATTTAAAAAAAAAAAAAAAAAAGAAGCCTCTATCCATCAAAAGATCCCTTTAAAGACTTTGTGTCCCAGATGAATGTTTAGGACACAACGTGGTCTACTTAAAATTGAGCGTCTTGAACTAGCACCACCCCTCTCCAGTGCCGTCACACACTACAAACACACACTTCCGTGCTAGAAGAAGCCATCTTCCACGGGTTTAAAAAAAAAAAAAACGAAGCGACACGAACGCTGATGGATTTTTTAAAATTTATTTATTTTTTCCTATTCGCGCCTTTCCCCCCAAGCAATGCGATTAAAGTTTGGTTATTCTTTTCCTTTTTCTTTCTTTTTTTTTTTTTAAAAAAGGATGTTCGAATTCATTATGCACATTTTACCGCAAGGCAAAAAAAAATAAATAAATAAAACCATCCGAAACCAATAACCAAAATAATTCTCTTTATTGCCTACGTGGATCGAAATAAGTTCATTGGTAAGAAACATTAGATATAATCCAGTGTATTTACATACGTCACAATAAAATCTCATGCTGGGTTTAAGTGTTTTCTTGTTCTGTGGTTTTTGTTTTTAAAACAAAATCTACCCTTTATCACGATCGGGTACAGTCAATCTCTAAAAAAAAAGAAAAAAAGCTAGTTGTATTATTTCACGTTAGAGCTATGACACAAACGTAGCTGAGTACTGGAAGCGAACAGCTAGCCGTTCAGCAGCATGAAAACTGCCAAAAAAGAGTCCGTTTATTAAGATTTCTCAAACAAATTGTCATTTCTAAACTTCCTGTAGTGCAGACGTACCTGAAATCTGTTCAAAGCGACATCCCGAGATTAAAAACGTGACGCCCTGACAAGTCAGCGAACATCATCAGGAAGCGTCTTATATGGGTTGAGGATCCCTTTGGGGTCCAGTGTGGTCTTCAAGTCCCTCATGAGGCGTACAGCTTCCTGTGATTTACTGTAGTAGATATAGTTTCTCTTCTTCAGCCCGAGGCCGTGTTCGGCGCTGATGCTTCCCTGACACTCCCACGTCCACTCGTACACGTAGGGCTCAATGGCCGCCAGGAGTGCGACGTCTTTACAGGGAGACGTGATGTTCAAATGGAGGTTCCCGTCACCTGAAAGAGAGAAACGGAGATCGCAGGTTTTAATGCTGAGACGACGTTAAAAAAAGAAAACTCAACAAGAACGGAGACGCGATCGTACCGACGTGTCCGTAGCCCACGATGTTCTGCGCTTGGTTTCCCAGGTGCGCTCTCATGTCGGTGACCAGATCGTAGATTTTCTCCAGGGGAAGAGAGATGTCGTATTTGTACGTGTACCCATCATGCCTCAGGGCCTCGGTGATTCTCTCTCGAAGAGACCAAAGTGCCTGCAGACACGTGTACAGTGGTACCTTGGTATTAGACGTCCTCAATACTTGATGAAATTGGAATTCAAGGCAATTTTGTTTGATTTTTTTTTCCCCCTCGGAAACTGATGACGGCACGGTATTCGACTCCAATAACGTTTTCAGGGTTTTCACGATTTACACAAAATATCAATACAGTGAACCCCCGCAATATCGCGGTTCACCTATCACGGGTTCGGTGCATCGCGGATTTTCGAATTTTGATTCGGGGAATTTTTTGCTTTCGCGGGACTCTGGAATATGAAATATAAAAAAATGTTAATTCAAACATTAAAAGAACATTTAAATCAAAGTAAAACGGTATGCACTGTATTTCATCGGATGAATACACAGTGGCGGTGTACGCCACTTCCGCTTCAGCTAGTAAACAGGCTGTAAACAGGAAGTGACCTCAC